>CM046433.1:18650877-18801645 GCA_025506505.1 Flaveria sonorensis | reverse complement strand
AAGTTTTTACAAGATTTGTAAAATTATAAAGTTTATAAATAAATTGATTTATTTCTTAAATTAAGTTTTATTAAGTTTAAGGATTTTAACTGTAATTAATAAAACTTGAATTAGAATGTTTTGGGCATAAATAATACTACTCTACACATCAAGGAGCAAAAGTATTTAACCAACCCAAATTAACCCCCCCCCCCCCGGTCGCCCCTATTCTCCGCGACACCCACATACGCAAAACTAATCAATTTTGATTCAGTTAAACTCATTCCGATCATCCCAAACATCTCTCGGTCTGTTTCGAACCCATGGTTCCTTCCAATTCGAGTTGATTGACTGTTTCACTATGTTTAATCGAAACCGATTCAAACTTGTTAAATCATTTCTGTTTCGAATTAGAATTCAATTAACCAATAAAATTATGTTGACCACTATCATAATCATGATCATTGTAAACGTAAACATCGATTAAATTACATTGAAACTGAGTATCTCCATAATTCCAATCGAAACCCTCGAATCAAATCTGATAATATGTTCAATTCAAACAGTCGCAATTGAACCTATATAAATGAAGGCAATTAATCAAATCATTTATTTCAAGCTTTCTATAACACCAATTTCAATTGAAACACCCTCACATATCGTATTCGATTTCTATCATTCTTTAAAACCTGTAACTTAGTCGTGCATCACCTTCTAATCTGGATAGACCAAATTAACTAAGGTCTTTTCATCCTTATCATCTCTAGAAGCTTCATCAATCATCAATTGAATCAAACAATCACTAAATTCCTGGAATAGGTTTAACTTAGCCGCGACCTTCATCTTTCTATTTTTCTTCAAATCGATCTTCAATCAGATGATTAAACTCACACACACGATTAAACCAGGGGAATCAAGGCCCTATGAATTAAAGTTAACAACATCGTTTACGAGTTCAATTTGCTCAAATTGAGTTAGGGTTCATATGTGATTTAGGGATTTGTTTAAATCCCAAACTTAATCAAAATTGGGCCCTTGGGCTAACTCGTTAAAACATTCACTAATTACAAAAGAAACCCGGTTCGAACCGGGCCTACCCATATGTTTTTTAAAGTCAAGTTTTTATTCAATTTTAGAAAATTATTTATACATTATAATATTAATATAAAAACTAATTTATTAATTAATATTATTCCCGAAAAGTATTTAAATTCTGAAAATTTTAAAGAATATAATCTTTCATTTTCCTTATTTTTTAAAGGATTAAATGTTTTATATAAATATATAAATTTATTTGAAACTTTTAAACTTTATAAAAGCTATTCAAATTAAACATATGTATTTCAAACTCATTTAAAATCAAAACTTATTACAAATGCAATTTAAATAATTAATTTTTAATTGATTATTTTTAAAAAAATGTTAAGTGATTAATTGTTAAATTAATTATTTCTTTTCACACATTAATATTAACCTTTAATCAATTATATAATAAAATATTTAATTAAAATTAATTTTTCAATTTCACAAATGATTCATTATTTTTCCCAATCTTAATTATTTATCAATTCATTTCATTATTAATAATCAAGATATAAGTGGTTACATTCTTTATTTAAACTAATTTTCAAAACCCGAATTATATAGTACTTAATCATTATATTTTTTTTAATCTAAAACACCGTTCCTTAGGTTGTTAACCTGTGGGAAATCTTGGTGTCTAATATAGCATTATTATTCAAAGCACACTTAATTACCAAGTGAGTATTCATAGCCATTTTTATGTTTTATATTTTAGGGAATCATGTGATTCATATTCAAACATGTTATTCATTGTTATTCTATTTCAAATTTCAATTCAAGACATACTATGTTATACTTGTAATTATGTGTGCATAGTAATAAACCAAATGAAAACACAATCATTTATTCATGCAATCACAGTAACAATGATAGATCTATTGGTTTGATAACCCAAGCCCATGTGGTTATTGAGTGGTGATAATAGATCTATGGTTTTGATAAACCCACCCCATAGGAAAATTCAAATGGTGATTGGAACCCGAGTCAATCACAATTAATATAAGGCTTGTGTGACATCCGGTAATTTTCCGTTACCAAACTCCGTTTGTTCCGTTAAGTCTTGCATACACGTGTCGGGAGCACACACTGGTTGTCGTTGAACGTTGGTGACTTAACAATAATCAGTAATGTTAAATTGATGATAATTAAGTTAACAATGTGATTATTAAGTTATGCTTATGTGATTTGAATGTTAACTGTAATGTTATCGCGTAACGTGAAAACGTGCATATTTCGTGTGTTTTGTGATAAATGGGAATTATGCATGATTGTTATTTGTGATTAATAATAATTGTTTAGTAGTTAAAAACTATTTAAAATCTATTCAAAAAGCTTAATTTTTATAAAATACAAATTATAAGGGTTAAAAGTGTAATTATGGATTATTAATTAAAACAAATTAAAAACCCTAATCCCCTAACCCTTTCGGCCGCGACTTGCATCCCTCACCCTCACCATCGCGAAATCGATCAAGAACAAGCAAGAAACCATCGGATTTGGTCGACTTCAAGTTATACAACAAGTTAGAACCTTCAATTGCAAACTATTACACATCTAAAGGTTAGATTTTATATGATTTGATGGTTGTTCATGTTGGCCGAAAGTTCCATGCGAATTCTGCAATTGAT
Source organism: Flaveria sonorensis (assembly GCA_025506505.1). Lineage (NCBI taxonomy): Eukaryota > Viridiplantae > Streptophyta > Magnoliopsida > Asterales > Asteraceae > Flaveria > Flaveria sonorensis. The sequence goes on along the minus strand of CM046433.1, from coordinate 18,798,955 downwards.
GGCCGAAAGTTGCTTGATTGTTGATGTTAATGTGTTGTTAGATAGATTACATGTTGATTAACGTTGATTATGCAAGAAAGTTTGGATTTTGGTTGTTTGTTCATAGGAATATCTTGGCCGTGAGTTTGAAGTGATGTTGGATCAAATTGGATGTTGAATAATGGTTGTTTGATGTTGTGATATGTTAGTTGTATTGTATATATGTTAGTTAACGTCGATTATACAAGAAAGCCATGATTTGGATGCATTGTTCATAGGTTACTAATAATAGTAACTTTATTTTGCATGAATTGATGATTGGATGATGTGTGAATGTTATGGATGTGTTGTGATGATGATTAGATGCTAGATGGTTGATATGAAGGTTAGGAATTCAAGAATGCATGTTGTAGTTTACCTTGCTAAAGATAGTAACTTTTGGGTATGGAAGTTGATGAATCATGATGATTAGGTGTTGTTGATCATGTTTAGATGTTGTCATGGACTTGAAATGGTATATAATTGATGAATTCATGAATGTTGTGTGAGTTTGATGAATTTGGGATGAACTTTCCCAAAAGGGAAACTTTAATTGTGCAAATCCTTGAATTGGATGATTTGAGCATGTTTGGGATATTAGGATCATGCTAGTGTGTTCATGGATGGGTTCTAAGGTGACTAAATGTGTTTTTTATGTTGTATGAATGTTGATTTGGGTTGTTATCTGTTTGGCCTGTTGTGATTTGCATGATTTGTATGATATCTAGTTATATGATGATCTAGGTAGTACATGTGGTGGTGATGTGCTATATGTAATCAAGTGGTATGTTGATCATGTATGATATGCTGTTGTGTTAGTTTAATGAATTATCACCTATAATGTCACCAACGGGTCAAACGGGTCAACTGGGTCAAATGTGTCTTGTCTTTCTTAAACCTTGAGTTCCTTGGTTTGTAGAGCACTTAGGGTTTCGTGTTGTTTTTGTGCACACGTACTTATGTACTCTTGTATTCTAGGTGACCTTTGAAGGTTGTCTTTCCTTCTTTCTTTCAAGTTAAACTCTAAGTTAATTCTTGCGCGCATCAGGTGAGTTCTTGCCCCACTCTTTTACATAATCTCTTTTGGGGGAGATGGCATACTGTTTACAAACGCTTTTATTTATGAGTGTGTATAATATTGATATAGTGTTGTTTACCATGGAAAGTCCTCACACTTTCGGATTGTTAATATTGACTAGCGGGGAAATTTGGGTAGTACTACTGGGTCTGACGAGCCCCACCTGTGCGACTCGAGGTCAAACGGGTGCAATTTTGTCCTATCACATATTCGTCACGACCTGGTAAGTCGTGACGGGAGGCAACAAACGTATCACAGTCAGCTTCAATCGCGAGATCACTATGATTAATATTTTTATGTTAATAGACTAGCTATCTATTGCAATACACTACTTATGCTCTGAAAACTATTGATTGGTTTATATTTTAACGCAAACTCTTGAACTCACCAACCATGTGTTGACTTGTTTAGTATGCTATTCTCAGGTTAAGGTTGCCAGTTGCCTAGGAGCACGCACGTCAGCATTGTTGAGTTGTCTACATTTGCATTGTTTACAAATTGGATTATTTTCATTTTATACATTTGTGTTTGGGGCGCGTATGTTTTGCGCATTCTCTTTACATATTACTTGTTTTGGGTTTTTCTGTTTTAAAAACGCTTCCGCAGTATTTAAACGCTTCCGCAGTATTTTAAACGCTTCCGCAGTATTTTAAACGTTAACTCTGGTTTTGTTTATTTATCATATAGAGTCGTTCTTGGTAACTAATGACTGAGATCCTGGTATGTCACGCGCCTCGCGGTAAAACCCCGCTCGCGGATTTTGAGGGTGTGACAGATTGGTATCAGAGCCATTGGTTATAGGGAACTAGGTTGCATACACACACTAGACTATAACCGCACAGTTGTTAGTTACTTATCGTTTACTCTCCTTACTGTATACTCATTGGCATACGCAACACGTACTTCGCAGCATGGCATCGTCGTCCAGGAATTTAGGCAAGAGACCTGCACGATCTGAATCACCTCCTACATCTCCCGTACCTGATAGGGGATCTAACTGGCCACGACATCCTTATCCTCGCGGCGAGATAGACTGGGATCAGCCTTTCGTACCTCCTGAGCTCGATCCTCCGCGTAACTGGGATTTCTACCCCACTTACATAACCGTATGGCTTATAGAGAACGCGTACCACCTGTAGCACCTACACGACCTAGGACTAGGTCATCAACCGCCTCTACTTTGCCTACACTTCCTACCTTGAGCATCCCTCTGGAGCAGGCATTTGCAGCCCTAGTAGCCACACTGGACACAGAGCGACAGCGATTAGAGGACTCATGACGAGAACTCTGCGATACGATCTGAGATGCGTCAGCTGCGTTACCAGGTAGATACGCTTCAGGAGCGACTTTCGATGGCCATTGGTGGACATCATACTCTGGCAGGCAACGTGGTAGCACTTAGTGAGCGCATGGATGCACAGGATCACCATAACATGGAGATTGATAATAGGTTCGTTGGTTTAGAGGCACAACTAGCAGCACTTCAGATTGCTGAAGCTCCTGCACCTTTGGTGGACCCTGATGAGGAAGACCCAGAAGAAGAACCCGAGGAAGCCCCCGAAGAAGAACCAGTAGAGATGGATGAGGACAGTGATGGATCTGATACTGGACTGATCCTACTTTTAAATGACTTAGACTATGTAGTGTTTCTTTTCTTTGAAACCTATGTGGGAAGGGTTGTTTCCCACCCAACTGACAAACTTAAATTTTGACATTGATGGAATATTTTGTGACTCAATTACAATTTATTTATCTTTGATTATTATTTCTGTTATAAACGTTGTGGTTGTGGTAAATTCGTTATTTCTTATTGTTTACTGTACTTTGATGAGATTAATGTGTTGGATGTTACTCATTATTGTAATTGTGAATTTTAAAGTGAAATATGGACGCACGTGGAAGAGGACGTGGGCGTGGTCGTGGACGTGGCGCCGGAGGCCGTGGAGCCGGAGCCATAAACATGACGCCTGCGGAATTGGCAGCATTGATTAATGAACACGTTCAGGCGGCAGTGGCTGCTGCCCAACCTGGACAACCAGCAGGTAAATGATAGCAAGAGGTTAAACTGATTATCCTAGTTATTTGTCTAGGATATCTGACTAATGTTGGGATTGTCAAAACAGGACCACCACCATGTACCTACAAGTCCTTCATGGACTGTAAACCTCATACCTACAGCGGGACGGAAGGGGCTGTAGGGCTTGTAAGGTGGTTTGAGAAGACAGAGTCGGTTTTCGCGAAATGCAACTGCCCGCCTGCTGATCAGGTGAAGTATGCCACAGGGACGTTGGAAGGCGCAGCACTCTCTTGGTGGAATGCCCAGGTACAAATGTTGGGTCAAGCCATGGCCAATGAACTACCTGGGATGAATTCAAAGAAATCATGACTGAAGAATATTGCCCCGGAATGAAGTGCAGAAACTGGAGATTGAGTTCTGGCAACTCAAAATGCAAGGCTCAGAAATTGAAGCCTACACGACTCGTACTCATGAGTTAGCCACTTTATGTCCAGGGATGGTGAATGAAATGCACAAGAGGGTGGAGCATTATATACGGGGATTGGTGCCTGAAATTCAAAGTATGGTAACTGCTTCTAACCCCACTACCATACAACAAGCTATCCGAACAGCCCACAGGCTGACTGACCAGGCAGTTGAGCAAGGTCGGTTACCTAAAACGGGGTGCGGTGGCAAGCGTGCCCGACCAGAAACGCAAGTGGGATGGTTCAAGCAACAAGGGATCGTCATCCAGTAGCCAATCTCAACCTCAACAACAGCAGCCAAGTCAGCAACAGCAACGGAAGTTTGATAACAACCGAAGCTTCAACCAGGCGCACTCAAATCAAGGACCCGGCGGGTATGGTGGAAGACTGCCGAAGTGCAACCGGTGTAACTACCACCATGTGGGTCGGTGTGATAACTTCAAGTGTCAACGTTGTGGGAAGATTGGTCATGCAGCCAAAGACTGTCGGGGTGAACTGATGAAGAAGCCTCAACAATCACAAGAAACTCCGAAAGGTTGTTTTGAATGCGGGAAAGAAGGCCATTACAAACGCAACTGTCCCCAGCTTAAGAGGAATGGTAATGGTAACAACAACAATGGGAACAACAACAATAATAACAATGGCAATAACAATAACAACAACAATGGTAATGGCAACAACAATGGAGGCAATAACAACAATGGAGCCAAAGGAAGAGCCTTCGTCATTGGCTCAGGTGAGGCTCTAAACGATCCTACAACAGTAACTGGTAAATTTTCGGTTAATGGTTGTTTTGCTACTGTATTATTCGATACCGGAGCCGATAGAAGTTTCGTGTCCACTAGGTTCTGTAGTCTTTTAAGTGATATGCCCTCAGCCTTAGAATCTAAATACACCGTGGAGTTAGCTGACGGCACACAGATTCACGTAACGCATATTCTTAGAGACTGCAAGATAGAGCTTGCTGGTCATACATTCACCATAGATCTCATGCCTGTTACACTAGGAAGTTTCGATGTGGTAGTAGGCATGGATTGGCTTTCCGATAAACAAGCGGAAGTCATATGCCACGAGAAGATCATACGGATTCCCATTGGTGAAGAAGTCCTTACGGTCAGAGGTGATAGGAGTGGTGCGGTGATAGGCATCATCTCGTTTATGAAGGCACAAAAGTTGTTACGAAAGGGTCGACTAGCCATATTAGCACTCGTCACAGATAAACAGACTGAGGAAAAGAAGATAGAGGATATCCCGTAGTTCGTGAGTTTCTCGAGGTGTTTCCGGAAGACCTTCCTGGATTACCGCCTCATCGTCAAGTTGAATTCCAGATTGAGTTGACTCCAGGAGCCGCTCCAATTGCGAGAGCACCGTACCGGTTAGCTCCGAACGAACTGCAGGAATTATCCGCTCAACTACAAGAGTTGTTGGATAAAGGGTTCATCCGACCGAGTTCGTCGCCCTGGGGAGCGCCAGTTCTATTTGTGAAGAAGAAGGATGGTACATTTCGAATGTGCATTGACTATAGGGAACTGAACAAGGTTACTATCAAGAATAGATATCCTTACCTCGTATCGATGATTTGTTTGATCAACTGCAAGGATCAAGCTATTACTCTAAGATTGATCTGAGGTCTGGGTATCATCAGCTGAGAGTTCGAGAAGAGGACATCTCGAAGACTGCTTTCCGTACACGATATGGTCACTATGAATTTTTGGTCATGCCATTTGGGTTGACGAATGCACCAGCAGTATTCATGGACCTCATGAATCGCGTGTGCAAACCCTATCTTGATCAGTTTGTTATCGTCTTTATTGATGACATACTGATATACTCAAGGACCGAGGAAGAACATGAGAAGCACTTACGTTTAATCTTGGAATTACTTAGAAAGGAACAACTGTATGCAAAGTTTTCTAAGTGTGATTTCTGGATACGTGAGGTACAATTCTTGGGTCATATTGTCAACGAGAAGGGAATACATGTTGATCCTGCTAAGATTGAAGCGATAAAGAATTGGTCTGTTCCTAAGACACCGAGTGAGATACGACAATTCCTTGGATTAGCGGGATATTATCGACGATTCATTGAAGGATTCTCTAAGATTGCACAACCTCTCACAGCTTTGACTCACAAGGAACGACGTACAAATGGGGTGAGAGTCAGGAATCTGCTTTTCAGTTGCTGAAACATAAATTGTGTAGCGCACCAATATTAGCGTTACCGGATGGTAGTGATGATTTCGTAGTCTATTGTGACGCTTCTATTCAAGGACTTGGATGCGTCCTGATGCAGCGGGATAAAGTGATAGCATACGCCTCTAGACAGTTGAAGATTCATGAGAAGAACTATACCACCCATGATTGGAACTGGGTGCGGTAGTGTTTGCCTTGAAGATCTGGAGACATTACTTGTACGGTACCAAATGCACCATCTACACCGATCACAAGAGTCTTCAGCACATCTTTGAGCAAAAGGAGTTGAACATGAGGCAAAGACGCTGGGTGGAATTGTTAAACGACTATGATTGTGCTATTAAGTACCACCCGGGAAAGCAAATGTAGTTGCTGATGCGCTGAGTAGAAAAGAGACTGCTAAGCCTCGACGAGTGCGAGCTCTGCAACTAACGATTAGTACGCAATTACCTGAACAAATCCGTGATGCTCAAACTGAAGCTCTGAAAGTAGAAAATATGAGTTTAGAAGGGTTACGAGGTATGGAAAAACAATTGAAGTAAAAGCGGATGGAATTCGTTACTTCATGGATAGACTATGGGTACCTCTACATGGAAATCTGAGAGACTTGGTCATGAGTGAGGCTCATAAGTCCAAGTATTCTATACATCCTGGATCTGACAAGATGTACCACGATTTGAAGGCGCACTATTGGTGGCCTAACATGAAAGCAGATGTAGCTACTTATGTGAGCAAGTGTCTGACCTGCTCAAAGGTAAAGTGGAGTATCAGAAACCATCTGGATTATTACAACAACCCGAGATCCCTATGTGGAAGTGGGATCAAATATCAATGGATTTTATTACTAAGTTACCTCGTACTTCTACGGGTTGTGATACAATATGGGTTATCGTGGATCGATTGACAAAATCTGCTCATTTCCTAGCGATAAAGGAAACAGATAAGATGGAGAAGTTAACCGACTTTATCTGAAGGAGATCGTTTCGAGGCATGGAGTACCGATCTCAATTATTTCTGATCGCGATTCTCGTTTCACATCACACTTCTGGCAGTCGTTGCAGAAAGCTTTAGGTACACGATTGGATATGAGTACTGCTTATCATCCACAGACTGATGGTCAAAGCGAGCGTACTATACAGACTTTGGAGGACATGTTACGTGCTTGTGTGATTGATTTCGGGAATAACTGGGAAGTTCACCTACCGTTGGTGGAATTTTCTTACAACAACAGTTATCACACTAGTATAAAGGCAGCACCTTTTGAAGCTTTGTATGGGAGAAAGTGTAGATCACCAGTTTGCTGGGCTGAAATTGGTGATAGTCAATTAACGGGTCCTGAGTTAGTACACGAGACAACTGAGAAGATTGTTCAGATAAGAAACCGCATGGCAGCAGCGCAAGACAGACAGAAAAGCTATGCTGACAAGCGACGAAAACCTTTGGAATTTCAGACAGGTGACAAAGTTTTATTAAAAGTCTCACCATGGAAAGGCGTAGTTCGGTTTGGTAAGCGAGGAAAGCTAAATCCGAGATACGTTGGACCATTTGAGATAGTGGAAAGAATTGGTCCAGTGGCTTATCGACTAGCCTTACCTGATTCATTGAGTGGAATCCATGATGTATTCCATGTTTCAAATCTAAAGAAATGTTTAACGGATGAAACGATGGTCGTACCACTGGAAGAAGTTCAAGTAGATGAACAATTACGTTTCATTGAGGAACCTGTCGAAGTGATGGATCGTGAGGTGAAAACGCTTAAGCAAAGCAAGATACCCATCGTCAAAGTTCGTTGGAACTCGAGACGTGGACCAGAATTCACGTGGGAACGTGAAGACCAAATGAAGCTTAAGTATCCTCAGCTATTCGAAAGGACGATGCCAGCCGGCGAAGGTATTGATTAAATTTCGGGACGAAATTTCTTTCAACATGGGGATGATGTGACAACTCATCCAAAACTCACACGATTTCGATTTCCTTGTGCCAATGCAGTAGACCAGTGATGGAACACTCACCATGTAACGCAATTTTCGGGACGAAAATTCTTTCAACATGGGGATAATGTGACATCCGGTAATTTTCCGTTACCAAACTCCGTTTGTTCCGTTAAGTCTTGCATACACGTGTCGGGAGCACACACTGTTGTCGTTGAACGTTGGTGACTTAACAATAATCAGTAATGTTAAATTGATGATAATTAAGTTAACAATGTGATTATTAAGTTATGCTTATGTGATTTGAATGTTAACTGTAATGTTATCGCGTAACGTGAAAACGTGCATATTTGTTCGTGTGTTTTGTGATAAATGGGAATTATGCATGATTGTTATTTGTGATTAATAATAATTGTGTTTAGTAGTTAAAAACTATTTAAAATCTATTCAAAAAGCTTAATTTTTATAAAATACAAATTATAAGGGTTAAAAGTGTAATTATGGATTATTAATTAAAACAAAATTAAAAACCCTAATCCCCTAACCCTTCGGCCGCGACTTGCATCCCCTCACCCTCACCATCGCGAAATCGATCAAGAACAAGCAAGAAACCATCGGATTTGGTCGACTTCAAGTTATACAACAAGTTAGAACCTTCAATTGCAAACTATTACACATCTAAAGGTTAGATTTTTATATGATTTGATGGTTGTTCATGTTTGGCCGAAAGTTCCATGCGAATTCTGCAATTGATGGCCGAAAGTTGCTTGATTGTTGTGTTAATGTGTTGTTAGATAGATTACATGTTGATTAACGTTGATTATGCAAGAAAGTTTGGATTTTGGTTGTTTGTTCATAGGAATATCTTGGCCGTGAGTTTGAAGTGATGTTGGATCAAATTGGATGTTGAATAATGGTTGTTTGATGTTGTGATTATGTTAGTTGTATTGTATATATGTTAGTTAACGTCGATTATACAAGAAAGCCATGATTTGGATGCATTGTTCATAGGTTACTAATAATAGTAACTTTATTTTGCATGAATTGATGATTGGATGATGTGTGAATGTTATGGATGTGTTTGTGATGATGATTAGATGCTAGATGGTTGATATGAAGGTTAGGAATTCAAGAATGCATGTTGTAGTTCATACTTGCTAAAGATAGTAACTTTTGGGTATGGAAGTTGATGAATCATGATGATTAGGTGTTGTTGATCATGTTTAGATGTTGTCATGGACTTGAAATGGTATATAATTGATGAATTCATGAATGTTGTGTGAGTTTGATGAATTTGGGATGAACTTTCCCAAAAGGGAAACTTTAATTGTGCAAATCCTTGAATTGGATGATTTGAGCATGTTTGGGATATTAGGATCATGCTAGTGTGTTCATGGATGGGTTCTAAGGTGACTAAATGTGTTGTTTATGTTGTATGAATGTTGATTTGGGTTGTTATCTGTTTTGGCCTGTTGTGATTTGCATGATTTGTATGATATCTAGTTATATGATGATCTAGGTAGTACATGTGGTGGTGATGTGCTATATGTAATCAAGTGGTATGTTGATCATGTATGATATGCTGTTGTGTTAGTTTAATGAATTATCACCTATAATGTCACCAACGGGTCAAACGGGTCAACTGGGTCAAATGTGTCTTGTCTTTCTTAAACCTTGAGTTCCTTGGTTTGTAGAGCACTTAGGGTTTCGTGTTGTTTTTGTGCACACGTACTTATGTACTCTTGTATTCTAGGTGACCTTTGAAGGTTGTCTTTCCTTCTTTCTTTCAAGTTAAACTCTAAGTTAATTCTTGCGCGCATCAGGTGAGTTCTTGCCCCACTCTTTTACATAATCTCTTTTGGGGGAGATGGCATACTGTTACAAACGCTTTTATTTATGAGTGTGTATAATATTGATATAGTGTTGTTTACCATGGAAAGTCCTCACACTTTCGGATTGTTAATATTGACTAGCGGGGAAATTTTGGGTAGTACTACTGGGTCTGACGAGCCCCACCTGTGCGACTCGAGGTCAAACGGGTGCAATTTTGTCCTATCACATATTCGTCACGACCTGGTAAGTCGTGACGGGAGGCAACAAACGTATCACAGTCAGCTTCAATCGCGAGATCACTATGATTAATATTTTTATGTTAATAGACTAGCTATCTATTGCAATACACTACTTATGCTCTGAAAACCATTGATTGGTTTATATTTTAACGCAAACTCTTGAACTCACCAACCATGTGTTGACTTGTTTAGTATGCTATTCTCAGGTTAAGGTTGCCAGTTGCCTAGGAGCACGCACGTCAGCATTGTTGAGTTGTCTACATTTGCATTGTTTACAAATTGGGATTATTTTCATTTATACATTTGTGTTTGGGGCGCGTATGTTTTGCGCATTCTCTTTACATATTACTTGTTTGGGGTTTTCTGTTTTAAAACGCTTCCGCAGTATTTTAAACGCTTCCGCAGTATTTTAAACGCTTCCGCAGTATTTTAAACGTTAACTCTGGTTTTGTTTATTTATCATATAGAGTCGTTCTTGGTAACTAATGACTGAGATCCTGGTATGTCACGCGCCTCGCGGTAAAACCCCGCTCGCGGATTTTGAGGGTGTGACACTTCGTCTGTGGACCGAGTCAATTCAATCAAACATAAGGCTTATCTGCAAACCGAGTCAATTCAATCATTTGGTGGTTGTGTTGGTTGTCTTTATGTTACACTATACATTATAGTCTTGACATTGCAGGTCTTTATGGCTGAACTGCACGTTGGTTATCATAATACACCAAGGTGTCTTTGAGTTGAACACCTAGATAAGACAAACCCTTAATCCACATTGCCTCCTTAATAGCCTCTGTCAAGGCTATATATTCTACTTCAGTAGTATACGAAGCTAGTCTTACTGCTTATTTGCTTATCTATGCAAGTGATCCTTCTGTTTAAACTGTTTTCCTTGTGTGTGACTCGTGTCGTTCTTGTTCTTTTCAGTGTATGCACACATGTTCCTCGGGCCCACCTGATATTTCACCATTCTCTGAGCCTGAACAAGAGCCACCGTCACCCACATTCATAGGTATCTCTTCCCGGTCTTAAATTTTCTGTAGTTATGGCCGACCGTAGGACCGTAGCTGATCTTATTAGTGCCACTCCTACCCCCATTCACTTTAGCATCACTCTTTCCACCATCGCTGTGAACAACTGGACGATTCCTCCCACCTTGATTAACACCATTTCTCACTCGGTCCAGTTTCATGGTTACGTGATGAAAACCCATATTTTCATCTAACTAAATTCAGTATGGTCTGTAGCACTTTTTGGCTTAATGACATCACCGAGGATGCCATTAAGCATCATCTGTTCCCGTTCTCACTCACTGATCAGGCCGCTGCTTGGTTGGACTCCCTCCCACAGGGATCCATCACCACTTGGACTGATCTCCAGACCAATTCTTGCAGAAATACTTTCCACCTGCTAAGACTGCTCGTCTTAGAAATCTTATCTATGCTTTCATTGAGTAACCGAGTGAGTCCTTCTCTAAGACATGGGACCGATTCAAGGGACTTCTGAGTAAATCCCCTAACCATGGTCTTGAGGACTATAGAGTCATGGAGAAATTCTATAATGGAGTTTTTGAAACGACAAGGAGACTTCTTGATTCCACAGTTGGTGGTAACATGATGAAAACTAAAGACTCTTCTGAGTGCCTTGAGATGATAGAGGATCTAGCCACTAGTACTTACACTAAGCCTAACTCTAGGGGCGTTACTGCTACCCCTAAGGTTATTCACACAATAGATTCTAGCATAGCCTTAGCTACCCAGGTAGAGTCCTTAGCAAAGATGGTAAAGGACATTCAGGTTAAGATCACTTCTAAGTGTGAGGTTTGAAAAGGTGGGCATTAGATGTTTGACTGCCCTGTGAGATTCGAGGAGGAGTTGAGTTTTGTCCAGAACCAGGGATGAGGCCAGAGTTACAACTCTAAATGGCAGCCATGCCAAACCTCAAACTGGAGAGGCAAGAATCCCTAGAATTTCAGCCCCGTGAGTTCTTAAAGATAAATAAGGAGAGCTATAGTAGAACTAATAAACTATTAGAATCAATTGTTATGCAGGGTGAGGCTAGACATCAGGAGTAGGTGAAGAAAAACCAGGAGTTTGAGCTGATGTTCAGGAATCAGGGTTCCGCCATTCAAAGTCTAGAGAGGAAAGTGGAGAGATTTCCAATAGGATGATTGAGAGGCCTACAGGATCATTCCCTAGTAGCACACAGGTTAACCCAAATGCCACTGCAAAGTTGGTGACTACTAGGAGTGGTAGGAAGTTAGAGGTAGAGAAATCGATTAAGGCTGAGGAACTGTGACAAGGAGATTGAGATGGAGACTCCTATTAGTGATGTGCACCCTAGGCTACACCTAGCAAGTACAGCACAGTCCAACGAGTCTTCAGGAGAGAAGATGGAGAATGAGCCACCTAGAGTTTATAAACCCACAGCTCCTTACCCTAGTAGGCTTTTAGCTAAGAGCGACTCTGTTCAGTATTCATGGCTCTTGGAGATGCTTAAAAAACTCTATGTGAACCTTCCTTTTATCAAGGCTCTAGCTAGCATGCCTAAGCATGCCAAGTTCCTCAACGATCTTCTTACAAACAAGAAGAAACTTAAGGAGCTGTCACTATCACTCTTAGTGAGGAGTGTTCTGCAGTCTCGCAAATCAAGCTTCCTAAGAAGATGACCGACCCAAGGAGTTTTACCATTCCATGTCTGCTCGGCAATCTTACTATCAGCCATGTGTGGCTGACCTAGGAGCTAGCATTAACCTAATGCCTTACTCTATATTTTCTAAGCTCAACCTAGGAGAGTTGACCCCCACTCGTATGAGTCTTCAGCTTGCGGATCGATCTGTGAAGTTTCCACGTGGTATCATAGAGAATATGCTTGTCAAAGTCGACAGGTTCATTTTTCGGGGGATTTTGTCATTCTTGACATGGATGAGGATTCTAGAGTTCCACTCATATTAGGTCGTCCCTTTCTTGCTACCGCATGACCTATCATTGATGTCCTTGACGGTAAGCTCACTCTTCGTGTCGATGATGATGAAGTCACTTTTGATATTAAGCAGTCAATGAGGCATACCCCATAACATGATGACACTCTTTACTTCATAGATACTCTTATGTCATATGTGGGTAGTTTTCTTGGTGAGGTATGTGGGAGAGAGTTGGTAGAGACCCAAATGTAAGGGGTAGATGTTAAGGGCATTGAGTTAATCGAGTTTGACATTGAGCTTGATCCACCATTACTATTTCATGAGCCATCTATAGGATCTGAGTGTTTTAAGGTGTTTAAGGTGTTGGAGAGAAAGAATCTAAGGAGAAAACCATCTATTGAGATACCCCCACCCCTAGAGCTCAAGGAATTACCATCTCATTCAGAATATGCATTCCTTGGCGAGGGATCTCAGTTACCCGTCATTATTTCTTCGAGTTTGACGGAGGAGGAGAAGGAGAGGCTGATGGTTATGTTGAGGGCGCATAGGCATGTTATTGCCTGGAAGTTAGTAGATATCAAGGGTATTCACCCTTCCTTTTACACTCATAAAATTATAATGGAGGAGGAGTATAGACTAGTGGTACAGCCTTAGAGAAGGTTGAACCCTAATATGCAGTAGTAAAGAAGGAGGTGCTGAAGCTACTTGACGCCAGCCTGATTTACCTGATTTCTGATTCTGTATGGATTAGTCCTGTCCAGGTGGTCCCAAGAAGGGTGGTATAACTGTGGTTGTGAATGAGAAGAATGAGTTGATACCCACTAAGACCGTCACCGGATGGCGAGTTTGCATCGACTACCGCAAACTCAATGATGCCACCCGCAAGGATCACTTCCCCTTGCCATTCATTGGTCAGATACTTGAGCGACTATCAGGTCAGCAGTTCTATTACTTTCTTGATGGTTTTTCTGGTTATTTCCAAATCTCTATTGCACCAGAGGATCAGAGAAAACCACTTTTACATGCCCATATGGCACTTTTGCATATCGTCGCATGCCGTTTGGGTTATGTAACGCTCCGGCTACTTTCCAACGCTGTATGGTGGCCATTTTCCATGAGTTGATAGAGGACTCAATGGAGGTTTTCATGGATGACTTTTCTGTTTTTGGGAGTTCCTTCGATTCTTGTCTGCGTAATTTAGATCGTGTGCTAGCTCGTTGTGAGGAGACAAACCTAATGCTTAACAAGGAGAAGTGTCATTTTATGGTTCATGAGGGTATAGTGTTAGGTCATAAGGTTTCACATGTGGGGCTTGAGGTGAATCAAGCTAAGATTGATACGATTACCAAACTTCTGCCGCCTACTTCTGTGAAATCTGTTAGGAGCTTCTTAGGTCACGCAGGATTTTATCGTCATTTTATTCGTGATTTCTCTAAGATAGCTAGACCTATGACCCAGTTGTTAGAGAAGGATAGGCCATTCAAGTTTAATGATGAGTGCAATAAGGCCTTCAAGTTGTTGAAAGAGAGGTTTGTTACTGCTCCCATTCTTGTGGCTCTGGATTGGAGCCTTCCATTTGAAGTCATGTGCCACGCAAGTGATTCAACCGTTGGGGCTGTCATAGGGCAGCGTAGGGAGAAGTATTTTCACCCCATCTATTACGCTAGCAAGAGCCTAAACGACGCCCAAGAGAATTACACTATGACTGAGAAGGAGTTACTAGCAGTAGTATTCGTATGTGATAAGTTTCAGTCCTACCTTGTGCTTTCTAAGACCATTATTTTCACTGATCATGCTGCTCTGTGTTACTTGTTTGCAAAGAAGGACGAGAAACCGAGATTAATTAGGTGGATTCTCTTGCTCCAGGAGTTCGACATAGAGATTAAGGATAAGAAGGGAGTAAAGAATGTGGCGGCTGACCACCTATCTAGACTAGAGAGTGCAGAAAGTGAGGGGTCTAGAAGAGGAAATATAGGTGATTCCTTTCCCATGAGATGTTGATGTTCGTGAGAGCTCAGGAGGAGGGCTATCCATGGTTCGCCGACATTGCAAACTACCTTTCCACGGGAGAGCTCCCTGATGAGATGTCATACCAGCAAAAGAAGAAATTCTTTACTGTCTTAAGTTTTATATCTGGGAGGATCCTTATTTGTTTAGGATAGGTGTGGACCAGATGGTTAGGAGGTGCGTGTTTGGACCTGAGGCTCACAGTATTCTTGAGCATTGTCATTCGGGGTCAACTGGCGGCCACTACGGGGGACTTACACCGCTAAACGGGTGTTTGATACAGGATTTTATTGGCCTACCATTTTTAAGGATGCCCATGAGTTTGTCCGTAGTTATGATGCCTGCTAGCAATCCGGCAACCTCTCATCCTAGAATGAGATGCCCCTAAGCCCCATTCAGGTGATTGAGATTTTCGATATCTGGGGTATTCATTTCATGGGACCATTTCCCATGTCATGCGGGAGTCATTACATTCTTGTAGCTCTCTATTATGTGTCTAAATGGGTGGAGGTGAAAGTCTTGTCCACCAACAGTGCTAGGGTTGTAATGAAGTTTTTGAGTGAGTTGTTTGTTAGGTTTGGCACTCCTAAGGCCATCATTAGTGACCGTGGCACCCACTTCTGTAATGCATAGATGGAAAAGGTGTTGAAATGTTATGGGGTCACCCATCGGCTTTCAACGGCCTATCATCCACAAACTAGTGAACAGGTGGAGAATGCCAATCGTGGTATTAAGAGAATCTTAGGGAAGACTGTCGGACAGAGGCGTATAGACTGGGCCGACAATCTGGATGATGCACTTTGGGCCATCCGTACAGCGTACAAAACTCCTATCGGGACAACTCCCTTCAGGCTAGTTTATGGGAAAAAGTGCCATCTACCGGTTGAGTTAGAGCACCACGCGTATTGGGCTTTGAGAAAAGTCAATCTAGACATGGCTCAAGCGAGGAAGACCCGGTTTCTCCATATTCATGAGTTAGAGGAGTTACGGGACGAGGCATATGAGAAGTCGTGGGCGTATAAGGTGAAGATGAAGCAGCAACATGATCGTCATTTGAGTAGTGTTAAGGAATTTAAGTGCGGGGATCGTGTTTTGCTTTATAATTCGCGACTTAGGTTATTCCCGGGGGGTAGTGGAGATTGAGCCGGACGATGGACATGCTTGGAAATTAAATAGGCACCGTCTCAAGCACTATTTTGGAGGGACGGTTGATCATCGAGAGGATGAGGCGATTTATCTAGATCTGATCGATGGAGCTGAGGAGGGGGAAAGCACATGATTCACCGTTGGATAGTACGTGAGGTGCAAGCATATTTATTGTTGTAGAGTTTGTTTCATCTTCGGCCAGGTATGTTTTTCTTTCTATTTATTTATTTTATTTTATTTTATTTTATTTTTGAGTCGAAATCAAGTCGTGTAGGATTGCCTTGGTCGTTTTCATTGCTTGATTTTCCCCACCCGTACTGATTTCTCTCTAGTTTGTTGAGTTGTTGGTCATTTGTTCTGTTTTGGTTGTTTATTTTAGTTGAATTGCACTTAATTTACAAAAACTATTTTTCTAAAAATCAAATTATTAGGCTAGGATTCGATAGAGGTTTAGTATCAAAAGTCGCTAGATCTGTGTCCACGGTTCGATACACGGACTTACTTGTTTTACTACTTTCGACCGGTACACTTGCCGGTAGTGTGTGGTTTACCAGTTTTTCCATTTTTAAGACTTGTTGAATTTAATTAATACATTTTTCACACATCAATGTTCTTTATCTTTATTTATTCGATCTTGTATATGTTCATCAATCGTCTTATTTTTCGCCAACCTTATCTCTAAATCCATCCATGTTCTCATATTGGTAATGTGTGCATTGCTTGTTTCATGTTCTTTAAGATTTTACTCATATTATTCCAATTGTTACTACCTTTTTTTGCTAATTTACTTGTACATTGATTCACATTATATAACTTACAACAAAAGCAAAACACCCTATCTAACTAGAGCAAAATAAATCAACCATTTTTTTAATTATTTTTCTCCATTCAGTAATGTTTGCATATAAAGAGAAGTAATAAAGTTTCTTGAATATTTATCTTTTTGGAAATAATAATTAATAATTTTAACCGGGCCTTTTCTATAATTAGATCTCATGAATTATTATTAATATTATTCTATTGACTTGGATCAATAAAATTTGAAAGTTCGTTATCTTTATTGAAGTTTCATTACTATTTGTAGGTTTATCACTATTTGTATGTTCATTTAGTTTTTTAGGCTTATCAAGATTTATTCATTCATCTAAATCCATTTCTTCATCAAAGTTAGTTCGTTCATCTAGGTTTTAGGCTCATCTAGATTTATTGGTTCTTCTAAATTGGTATGTTCATTAGTGTTTTCATCCAGATTTGTACTATTTGTAGTTGTGGTTGTTTCAAACTTAAGTAGTGGTCCCTTTATTGATTCATTAAAAGCTTTTTGTTTTGTCTTCTTTGCCTTTCTGGATGCACCGAAAGGGCACTTTCTAAATTGATTTTGACATTATAATTTAATAAAACTACCAATTACAAAATACTAAATCAACCTAAATACCTAATCAAGGAATCTTTTTGCCTAAATCAACCTAAGACAACAAAATAAAGGCTCAAAAGTAAACAAAATTATCAAGAATAATCTAATAGTAATGCAGGTCAGTTATCATAATTAAAGTTTAAGAATTATCAAGAATAATCTAACCTTGAGCCTTGAGTGCTTTACTTTAGTAATAAACCAGAGGAAGAATCAGTTATCAATAATTCAACTTTCAATCTCAATCTCGCTTGCTGCCAAGTGCGGAGTGCCAGGCTCAATCTTAATCTCGCTTGCTGCCAATCTCAATCGATCATTCATCAAGAATGAAAAATTCAATATTAAACTTTCAAGACTCAAGAACATTGCTTGTTTAGTTGTTTGTGGGTTAGATTCATGCTTACCAGTAAAATTTATGCAGGTGCAGCCATGCAAGTCCCGTGTGGAGAAGTGGAACAGTCGACGGATCACAAACATGATATGTGAGACGTGATGAGCAGTGACCGTTGGCCGCCGCCGCCCCATCGTCAATTGTGCAGTGAGCTTATGAGGCGGTGCATCGATTACTCATCTTGGAACTCGGAAAGGCAGAAAATACTATTAAAACTAGAGTTGTACCTTATGCGGCTATCAATTACGGTAGAACTGAGATTGTAGATCTTGATTAAGTGAAGAAAGCATATATGGGCTGTTTTATGTCATGGACTCATCACTCATGGCCCAATATAAAAAAAATTAAAAAAATAGGGGCCCTTAGTTTTTAGGGGCCCTAAGCCTAGTGCACCACTCCATATTACTATGGCCGGCCCTGAACCCCACTCTTTATGGGATGGATCGAACTATTAACCATGCCTTTACCAGCATGATGACTATATATATCAACTTTGCCAACTATTAATATCTTGTTTCTTATTTTTTTATTGATCTTCTTCTATACTATAGGGTTCATCTCTCTTATATGCATACGTCGAGGCTTTGCAAGTCCACCCAATTCAAGGTTACTTGTCGGTCCTACAAGGATGGCATTAGTTTCATCTTATTCATTATTTTTAAAGCCTTAGATTGGTTTACCATTAAGAAAAGTGTTAAAGATTACAGCAAAATCAACACTCAAATGAAGATCAAGAACAACGAATTCTTATTGATCAACCCAAAAGAAAACAGTTCATAATCAAAGAAGAACACTCATACTCAATCAAAGCCAAATAAAAAATCCCGATACTCCCCAAATTACCATTAACAGCCTCTTAACAACCTCAAGTTAAAATATTACACAACCAGTCCCCGTAATTGTGTAAACTATATAAAACATAGTAAAACATAAAAAATGAACTACTTACAATGAGACTCCTGTACCTTTAATATAACAATCATGACTTTACTCAACAATCTCCACCAAAGACATCATTGTTATCCACTGATTCCCGACGCATCAACACAGAAATTAAACTTATAACCAGGTAACACCTTTGTGAACATATCTGTAGAATTAGCTTCAGTACTAGCCTGTTCAACCTTAACTTCTTTCAAATTAATAATATCCCTAACAAAATGCAACTTCATGTTAATGTGGTCCATGCATTCATGGAACACACTGTTTTTTAATGGCTGAATTGCACCTTGGTTATCGCAATACACCAAGGTGTCTTTGAGCTTAACACCCAGATTAAGAACAAACCGTTAATCCACATTGCCTCCTTAATAGCCTCTGTCAAGGCTATATATTCTACCTTAGTAGTATACAAAGCTACTACCCTTTGTAATTCAGTCTTTCAACTCACTAAATTTCACATCATCAAAAATGCATACCAGTCACAGACCTTCCCTATGAATATCCTTAGCATAATCAGTATTCACATACCTCATTACCATGTCAGTCATATAACATCTGACTCATTTGGTAATGTAAACCCAAGCTTAAACCCAAACCCATTTTTTTCATACAATGGAAAAATGCATTATTGATTATTTTTACTTATGTTGATGATTCAAATGCAATTAATGTGTTATTAATCAATACTGTAAATTATATTATTCAATTTTCATTTATTAAATCATTTACTTTTTATAATTTATAAAATAAATTTTTATAAAGTTATAATGTTTTATTTGTCATTTATGAGTTTTGGTTATTAAATTAAAATAAATAAGTAAATCATAAAGTTTTTACAAGATTTGTAAAATTATAAAGTTATAAATAAATTGATTTATTTAATTAAATTATGTTTTATTAAGTTTAAAGGTTTAAACTGTAATTAATAAAACTTGAATTAGAATGTTTTGGGCATAAAATAATACTACTCTACACATCAAGAAGCAAAAGTATTTAAACCAACCCAAATTACACCCCCCCCGGTCGGCCCTATTCTCCGCCATACCTCTGGCAGCTCTCCGGCGACACCATATACCCAAAACTAATCAATTTTGATTCAATTAAACTCATTCCAACCGTCCCAACCATCTCTCGTGTCTGTTTCGAACCCATGGCTCTTATTCGAGTTGATCGACTGTGTCACTATGTTTAAATCAAAACCGATTCAAACTTGTTAAATCCATTTCTATTTCGAATTAGAATTTAATTAACCAATAAAAATTACGTTAACCACTATCATAATCATGATCATTGTAAATGTAAACATCGATTAATTACAATTGATACCGATTAATCATCCATAATTCCTATCGAAACCCTCAAATCAAATTTGATAATACGTTCGATTCGAAACAGCCCAATTGAACCTATATAAACTAGGGCAGTTAATCAAATCATTTATTTCAAGCTTTCTGTAACACCAATTTCAATTGAAACACCCTTACACATCGTATTCGATTTCTATCATTCTTTAAAACCTGTAACTTAGTCGTGCATCACCTTCTAATCTGGATAGACCAAAATTAACTGAGGTCTTTTCATCCTTATCATCACTAGAAGCTTCATCAATCATCAATTGAATCAAACAATCACTAAATTCCTGGAATCGGTTTAACTTTAGCCGCGACCATCATCTTTTCTATTTTCTTCAAATCGATCTTCAATCAGATGTTTAAACTCACACACACGATTAAACCTGGGGAATCAAAGCCCCATGATAATTAAACTTAACAACATCGTTTGGGAGTTCAATTTTGCTCAAATTGAGTTAGGGTTCATATGTGATTTAGGGATTTGTTTCAATCCCAAACTTAATCAAAATTGGGCCCTTGGGCTAACTGGTTAAAACATTCACTAATTACAAAAGAAACCCGGTTCGAACTGGGCCTCCCCATACATTTTTTAAAGTCAACTTTTTATTCAATTTTAGAAAATTATTTATACATTATAATATTAATATAAAAACTAATTTTTTAATTAATATAATTCCAGAAAAAATTATTTAATTTTTGAAAATTTTAAAAGAATATAATCTTTCATGTTCCTTATTTTTAAAGGATTAAATGTTTTATATAAATATTATAAATTATTTGCAACTTTTAAACTTTATAAAAGTTATTCGAATTAAACATATGTTATTTCAAACTCATTTAAAATCAAGACTTATTACAAATGCAATTTAAATAATTAATTTTTAAATTGATTATTTTTAAAAAAAAATTAAGTGATTAATTGTTAAATTAATTATTTCTTTTTCACACATTAATACTCAACCTTTAATCAATTATTATAAATAAAATATTTAATTAAAATTTAATTTTTCAATTTCACAAATGATTCATTATTTTTCCAATCTCAATTATTTAATCAATTCATTTTATTATTATATAATCAAGATATAAGTGGTTACATTCTTTATTTAAACTAATTGTCAAAACCCCGAATTTATATAGTACTTAATCATTATATTGTTTTAATCTAAAACACCGTTCCTTAGGTTATTAACCTGTGAGAAATCTTGGTGTCTAATCTAGCATTATTAAATTTTATATTTTGGGGAAATCATGTGATTTATATTCAAACATTGTTATTCATTGTTATTCTATTTCAAATTTTAATTCAAAACATACTATGTTATTACTTGTAATTATGTATACATAGTTAATAAACCAAATGAAAACACAATCATTTATTCATGCAATCACAGTAACAATGATAGATCTATTGGTTTGATAAACCCAGCCCATGTGGTTATTCGAGTGGTGATAATAGATCTATTGGTTTGATAAACCCACCTCATATGAATATTCAAATGGTGATTGGAACCTGAGTCAATCAATCAATTATAAGGCTTTGTCTCATAAGGCTTTATCTGCTAACCGAGTCAATTCAATCATTTGGTTTGGTTGTGTTTGGTTTGTCTTTTATGTTACACTATTACATTATAAGTCTTGACATTTCCATGTGAATTGAATTATTTTCAATCATTTTAATCAATCTCTATATGTATTCAAACTTGTGTTTACTCACCGGCTAATTCATTAGCTGATTCGTTACTTTTTCACATGATTTCAAGAACAACTTATTTGGATTACATGCAAATTACATCTAGGATTTTGGACTTAGTAAAAATAAAAGATCAGTTCATTATATTTATTTGAGTTATTTTCGATTTTAATGTATTATTTGATTAGTACTATTCAATGAAAATGACATTTAATATTATTTTAACATAATTACTACCATGTGCTATGAGGAATCAATTCACATTCGTCCGTCCCGATGATTTCGCCATTGGTTGGGGTGTGACAAGCCACTCCAGCCGATCTCTTTTCAAATACTAAACCAGAGTGCTCAGTACCACATAAGTACCTAAGCATCCACTAAACGACACTCTAATGCATCTTGCCAGGGTTAGACAAGAACCAACTAAGTAGACTAATAGCATATCTAAGATCAGGCCTGGTACACACCATGAGATACATCAAACTCCCACACAACATTACCATAGGGAACCTTGCTCATATAATCCTGCTCTACATTATCTTTGGGTGAATCTACAAAAGAGAGCTTGAAATGTGAACCCAAAAAAGTCTGCATAGCCTTGCAATCTGCCATGCCATAAGTTGACAACACTTTACTAACATATGAACTCCGAGTTAACTTTAGTTGCTTTAAACTTCTGTCTCTCACAATCTTCATTCCCTGTATTCTTTTACCTTCTCCTGACTCTTTCATAACAAACTCCCTTTTTAACATTTCCTTAGTAACTTGAATCTTACTCCTGTCTTGGCAAGCCACTAGCATATCATCCATATACAAAAGTAAATAGACAAACTTGCCTTTAACATACTCCCTATGATATACACAACTATCATAAAGACTCCTGTTAAACATAATTCAAATTATATAATCATCAAATCTTTTATACCATTGCCTTGGGGACTTTTTGAGACCATACAAGGATTTATTTAACAAACAGACTTGCTCTTCACACTCATGACCCTCCTACCCTTTGGATTGTTTTATATAAATATGTTCCCCTAAATTCCCGTGTAAAAAGGCTGGTTTTACATCAAGTTGTTCCAACTCTATGTCAAGAGATGTTGTCAAAGACAATATCACTCTTATAGTTGAATGTTTAACAACTAGTGAACAAATCTCATTATAATCAACTCCATCTTTTTGAGTAATTCCCTTAGCCACCAGCCTGGCTTTAAACCTAGGCTATCCCCTGAACTAGTACCCTCTTTTAGCTTGAATAACCATTAACAAGACACTAACTTCTTATCTTTAGGCTTATCAAACAACACCCAGGTTCCATTCGTGTACAAGGATTCCATTTCATCATTCATGGCTGCTACCCACCTCTCCTGATTAGAAAAGTTAACAACCTTTTCATAAGTAAGAGGCTCAAAGATACTTTCTACTTTTGCAACCATAAATGCCACAACAGTTACATCTTCATCACTTCTATATCTGAGAGGGGCTATAATTTGCCTTTTGACTCTATATCTTGCTATACTTGAACTCCTTTAAGGTTCATTTGGCTCCCTTTTAGTATAACTTTGTTCATTCTCAAATGAACCAGTCTCCGCCTCAATATGAACACCTTCTTGATTCACAATACCACTTGACTGTTCGGTTTCTGCTGCCCACTTAACATTGCTCATCGAATCTTTGTATAAGACTCTCTCATTAAACTTTACATCTCTAATGACGATCACCTTTTCCAGAAATTGTTTGATCACCTATAATCGCCCGAAATTGATTGTTACATGTTGAGCTATTTCAAGTTTATTTCCTTGACAACTTATCTCATTAGTGTTCTTTGTATCAAGTAGCCATTCAAAAAAGAGAAAGGTGTCCTCTTCAAGAATCATGTCATACTGGTTTGTTTCTTTATTTTCTTATGTAAATCTATCCCGCTATGAACCGCGTATAATTTTTTTTAAATTTAACAATTAGTTAAAGTACTGATAAATGTTAACAAACATCATGTATCATTATTACTATCATGTATGTTTAAGTCTTTTTTGTGTTATCGATTTATATTTTGTATGTGTTGGATGGTATTTTGTATGAATAAAATTTATTTCTCCTCTTATTTTAATATGTTATCAACAAGAGTGTTGCTCTCTAGTGAAATTTTGACCGGTATTCTAATATTTCCATACCACTCTCTCAAACCTTGTTTATCTAACACTCTACTTTTGATTTATACATACACACATATATAGATAGAGAACTTTGACCACTAAGGTTAGTCCTACTTTGAAAAGTTTGTTAGAAATTTCTTCACAATAGATTATATACATTAAATCTATAATCAAGTACAACTCTGCTCTTTTTGGCATTGCTTTAAAATTAAAGCTATACTAAAGAAAAAAATAATCACTGACAATAACATGTTAGAAAAGGCATGATCGATGTTCTATATTTCTAACACGCTCCTATCATTATGAGAATGTGGTTGGTAAAGCTCATATCATGTCTTATAGTTGTGGAGAAAAGTAACAAACTCTTACGTAACCCACCAAACGTGACCACCCATTCACTAAAGTGAATGTAGCTATTGTTTAGGGAAGAACATAGGGGAGGAGGAGGGTGCAAGTCTAGAAGAGGTATGGGTATGGACGTAACATCATGGAGGCTTAAAGTCTGTGATAAGAAAAAACCTTGGATTGATGGTTCAAGATAGAACACGAGACGAATACTAGGGGAGAGTCTTACAGGGGCAAAAAAGCACCTAATACAAATGCATAATGACCAACTATTAGTACATTAAGATGTTAAAAAACATAGATTTTTGCATGTTTGTAAGCTCAATAAAACTATGAGAAATATGTGACACAAATAACTTGTATACAATGAAACAATTAACTGTATATTAAATATAAAAAAATGTTTTCCCAAATCGTCTTGGTAAAAAGATATGTTAATACGAGATCTGACGTATGTGCTTGATTGAAAAGTCCAGATGAGGATGCATCTTATTACTTAATATACCTAAGTTAATAATAAACAATGCATTATATTCTACTATGTCCTGAATAAATTTATTTAGTTTTAAAGATATTTGGCTAATTGATTATCACATCGAAACATGACCAAAATGATACTATATAACTTCAGGTAACATATGACAAGTATGACCAAAAGACATATTATAAAAACTATGGCTTCGACAACTATATTATCTTAATCTTAACTACCATATAATACATAAACAATGGCTAGGTTTGTAATTTTACATCATTTTTAAGATGACATATGAAAAGTTGCAAGCTTTAATATGTAATGTCATAAGATGTTTTCCTAATATACCCTTTTAAGCTTTAAATACTTGTACTCCATCATTTTCTAATTAAATTTAAATTATAACTATTATATTTAAGGTTATCTTAATATCTATACCCATGCTACTATATAATATAATTTTTTGGATAATATTATAATTTTAATCCATTTTTAAGTTACTTAAGAACAGTTTTGTTACATTTGGTACAAGTGATTATGCATAAACAACTTGTTATTTACAAATTTATTCATCCTTGTAGTAATATAGATATGTTTAATATCACACATTAATCAAATAAAAAAGCAAAATATGAGTTAGT
This sequence comes from Flaveria sonorensis, assembly GCA_025506505.1. NCBI lineage: Eukaryota > Viridiplantae > Streptophyta > Magnoliopsida > Asterales > Asteraceae > Flaveria > Flaveria sonorensis. Next base: position 18,773,707 of record CM046433.1, on the reverse strand, counting down.
ACAATAAGAGATAGTTAGCTAAATACACAGTCCTAAAATTATTTACACCCCCGTCGCAACACGAGGGTTTCACCCACTAGTACAATACAAAAGATAAATCTCATATAATCTAATAAGATGAGTAATTATAAATTATTAGACAAAGATACTTTTCTTATCAAGTTGAAATACAAGAATTGTTATTGTTGAGTGAGTCTCAAATGAGAAAAAAGGGCACAATAAATAAATGAGTACAAAGGCTTTTACAAGGAAATAGAATCACTAATTATGGCTGGGAATTCCTTTGATGGTGGCAACGGTCCTTAAATGACAGAATTGTATAGTTGTCAAATCCTCCATAAAATAGGAAATGATGTAATGATGATTGTATGATATTTCTCCACAAAAATTTCCTTTTTTTATTTTTGTTTCTAACACTCCCCCTCAAGTTGAGTAGTGGGATCTCTAATGCTCAGCTTGTCAAGGCAATCTCTGAAAAACATCCTGTTGACTGCCTTTGTTAATATATCTGCTAATTGGTCTTCTGATCGAACAAACGGTAGTTCTATTATTCTGGCTTCAAGTTTTTCTTTGATGAAGTGCCTATCAACCTCTACATGCTTTGTGTGATCATGCTAAACAGGGTTTTTGAAATTTATATTGCAGCTTTATTGTCACACATAATCCTGCTTGCTTTGGTTTGAGGAAATCCGATCTCGGTTAGAAGCTTTCGTATCCATAATACTTCTGCCAGGCCTTTTGCAATCCCTCAGAATTCAGCTTCAGCACTAGATAATGCTACCATATTTTGTTTTTTGCCTCTCCATGTAACTAGGTTTCCTCCTACGAGGGTGAAGTATCCTGACTTAGACCTTAGATTCTGTTGATCTCCCGCCCAGTCTGCATCAGTGTATGCTTGTATCTTAAGGTGCTTATTTGGTTGAAATAGTACCCCATGTCCTGGTGGTCCTTTAAGATATCTAAGAATCCTCCATACTACTTCCATATGAGTTACTTGAGGTTTATGCATAAATTGGCTAACCACCCTGACTGCATAAGCAATATCTGGGCGAGTATGCGAGAGATATATTAGTTTACCTACTAAGCGTTGATATATTTCTTTGTCTGTCAATTCTGCTCCTTCTTCTATATAGAGTTTATGATTAACCATTAATGGTGTATCGACAGGCTTGCAGTCTACCATTCCTGTCTCAGCTAGAAGATCCAAAACATATTTCTTTTAGGAAATAAAGATCCCTTGTTTCGACTTTAGCACTTCAGTTCCAAGAAAGTACTTAAGTCTTCCCAAGTCTTACATCTCGAATTCCTTACACAAGCTATTCTTTAACCTTTTTATTTCTGCCTCATCATTACCTGTAATGATCATGTCATCAACATATATAATTAAACAAGTTATAAGTTTACCTCTTCGTTTTAGGAATAATGTGTGATCAACATTGCTTTGTTGAAATTCATATTTCTTCATTGCTAACGTGAATCTTCCAAACCATGCCCGAGGGGATTGTTTAAGTCCATAAAGAGATTTTTTAACCGACAAACTTCCTTGCTTTTGAAGTTTTCAGTGAATCCCGGTGGAGCCTACATATAAACATCCTCTTGTAATTTTCCATGTAAGAAGGCATTTTTAACATCAAATTGATGAAGAGGCCATCCTTCATTAGCAGCAATCAAGAAGAGGACCCTGATTGTGTCAAACTTTGCTACCGGGGAAAAAGTCTCTAAGTAGTCAATCCCATAAGTTTGGGTGTAACCTTTAGCTACTAATCGTGCTTTATATCTTTCAAGAGTTCCATCTGGCTTGTATTTGATCGTGAAGACCCATCGGCATCTTACTAATTTCTTTCCTGGAGGGAGAACACTCTTTTCCTATGTGTCATTCTTCATCAGAGCATCCATCTCTGTTTCTATTGCATCCTTCCAATTTTTTGACTTCAATGCTTGTTCTACAGAGTTTGGAATTCGTTCATTGTATATGGAGGAGGTAAAAGCCTTAGCTTCTTCAAATAAGTTTCCTTTGGCAATGTTTGCAATTGGATACTTAGAAGACTTTGTCTGCTTTTCTAGAGAGTATTGTTTGGTGGAACTCCTCTGTTTGCTTTAGGTGGTAGAACATTTCTTTTGGTTGTTTCTTCTTGTATTGGCTCTTCCTGCTGCTCCTGTACTATTTGTTCTATTTTATACCATCGCTATCAGATATATTATTATTTTGATTCTTGTGGGATTCAGTATTTTGTATATTTTCATGTGAGACTCACTTACCTCAGGCATCAGACTAGGAGTATCTTGGTTGGTGGCACTGATTATCGGCTCATCAGATTTTCTAGAAGATTGTGACTCATCTTGGCTACTGTGATTACTGTCATTAACTTCTTCTGAGGAAGGAGCCCATTTCAACCAACTCAATGTATCATCATGTTCTCTCTCCCCCTGGCCACTGTGCTCTGATGTGTAGAAGAATTCGGTTTCAAGGAAATCACAGTTCATGGTGGTGTACATATGGCGTTTCTTTGGGCTATAACACCGGTATCCTTTTTGGTTAAGACCATATCCCATAAACACAAACTTCTCTACACATGGGTCGAGTTTGGTTCGATCAGTTTTGGGTAAATGGACAAAGACAGAGCACTCGAATATTTGTGGTTGAAGTGTAAGAGCAGGTGGGAGTTTGGTAAATTCAGATAGAGCTTGGATAGGAGTTTTAAGATCAAGGGCTTTAGTTAGTAGTTGATTAATGAGGTAAGTGGCAGTAGCGAGGGCTTCGGGCCAAAAAGCCATAGGAACTCGAGATTCAATTAGAAGAAATGATATGATGCACTTCACATAAAAAAATAATACGAAAATGTTTTATCAATAACATGATAGGTATATTTAAGGCGTATAAGACAATGTTGACTATATACATTATTTTCATATTCTGTTGATGTGTACATTGTGTATGCTAGCAGGTAAGAATGATGACTCAAAACGTGAAGTCATTCCAAATTATCTAAAGATTTTGTTATGATATTATATGCTTGTCATTACATATATTCTTTCGTTTCAATGTTTTACATGAATATATGAACGCCACTTTATTAACACCTAAATTATGATTTTATCAACTCTTGTCCGATAATTATTAGTAGTACAAAAGAAACCTACCATATTATTTATTTATTTATATAAAAGAAAGTTTAAAAGAAACATTTTTATACAAAGATGTTACATTAATTATATGAAGAAAATCCGTTCATGATATATTATGAAAAAAGTAGTATTATAAGATCAATTTTCACGTGCTATGGGTAGTACTGTAGTAGATCCCAAACATGTGGCTTGATTAAGGCATCAAACATACGAGATATAAACAAAAGAATCAAACAAGACAAAAAGGACTAGTGAATAAATGCAATAATTCTTTTAGATCTTTTAATTATAAAAATTATTCAACTAAAGTAATTGAACATTCTTTTCATACAGCTAAAGCATTGATCTACACAAATTGAATTTTCTACTTCCCTTGCCACTCACATCGTCACAATCACTACAACTGATACGACCACCATTGTCACCATTAACACAACATAACTCCCATCTCTACTAAAGATGCATGTTTTTAATGGTGAACCGACCCAAGATAAAACCATATGCTTTAGTAGTCTCGAAGCCGTAGACAATTAAATGAAGACCGCAACGACAATTTTCTATGTTTTTTTAACAAAACAATGTTTGTAATTTAAAAATCAAACAAAAAACTAGTTTTGATCAACTTTGACTATAACTTGTTCAGACTTTTATACCCGAACCAGTTATTGTAAAACTAGTTTTGATTAACTTTGACTATAAATTGTTCAGTTAATTACCAAACCAGTTTTGTTATATAAAAACCCAAATGTGCACCCTAGCACCATCATCACATTCTATTCATTTAATAGATTTACAAAACAAACATGATTATTTGTTATACGTATCACATATTTCAATTAATTTGATGAATTCAGTCTACTATTGAATTTCACTTAAATAAATATTTTGATAAATTCCAACTTATTAAAATAAATTATGTGAATCAAACGTCCTCAGGGTTAGTTCCAATTTTTAAAACAAGAACAATAATCAAACTAAGTATCATTCCAAAAACTTAAAAAAAACAAATCAAATTATTACGAGAATCAAACGTCAAGTAATTAATCTCGTAATAGATTAACATAATCGAAAGATGGTGGATGAAGGACATACTTCTTGTTGGTTTAACCACAAACTAATCAACCTCGTCAATGAATATAAATGAACATTGTCGACTAATTTTACAATTGATAAAGTTTTACAATTTCAATTCAGAATTCTTAAAAAGATAGAATTCTTGGAGATCAAAATCGAGAGGATCTAGAAACACTAACGTCATCATAAAGTAGTATTCCCGTGTGAAGAAGATAGAATAAAATGGATTTGTAGGTAGATAGATGATTTTGAAAGAAAATAAAGAATCTTCAAAAGTTTAAGCTCTAAGGGGGATTTTAATTACCGCTTATAAATTTGCAAAACTTAAAATACAAGTTTTTAGTGTACAATGCAAGACGTGTTTAAAATATGATTCGAGTAAATATAATATATTACAGGTTTAAAGAGTGGTATATGAAATTATTAATTTTGAAAATATTTTAGCATATGCATATAGTTGCTGAAATGGACCAAGAAGACATCTTAAACCCCTAATTTCTCGTCCTAAATTTCTGTCAAACAAAAACGTCATTTCACTTTTTATTTGTTCAATCAAATGAAAATTTCACATTCACCAAAATCACATGTTCACTTATAGAGACGGTAGACACTAGACGTTAGATGTCATATGGACAATTATGCTAACAAAAAAGTCTAAACTTTTAGTTAACGTAGACCAGTTTGCTAGAAGTTTTATTCTTTTCGTCATTGAATTGTTTAATATATCAACTTTTAACTTTCCCCGACATCTTCTTCTTTCGTGATAAGGTTTGCTAGAAGTTCTATTCTTTTCGTCATTGAATTGTTTAATATATTAACTTTTAACTTTCCCCCACATCTTCTTCTTTCGTGACAATGAAGCCGACCGGCATGAAATCAAATGGTTAAATCGATATGCGATTATGGATGAAACCATTGGTATTTTTGTGACTGGATAAACGTGGGTATTTTTTGATTTCATGTTTGAAATCATAAAGACAAAACATGAGTTTCTATGTGTGTTGAAAAACCTTTAACGTTTTTAAATTTATATCTTTTGGGCATGTTTTTTTGTCTCTATGTATTTAATTATTTATTGCTATGCTTTTGCAAATTTTAAATTCGTTCAATTTTTATAATTATGTTTGTATATATGTTTGTGGTAGTGGTTTTGCTGAAAAAGCAACAGAGGGAATAAAATGGTTATACCAAAAATACTTAAACTTATTTTTTCAACTAGCTTGACTTATATTTTCAACTAGAATTTAAATTTAATTAAATAATTAAATATTTATTAATTATAAAATAATATTTTAAAATAAGATATGATTAAAATTACGTATTACTAAGTAATATAAGTAATAAAACAACGATATCAACTTTTTAAATTTTTTATTTTTTTAGAAAAATTTAAACATTTTGTTTCAAAATAAACCGTTTTAATAAATATCATTAGTCAAATTTTTTATTATAACTTTCAATTTTAATTATTTTTTGTTTATAAAAATTTTACTTTTGAAAACACTAACTTTAAAATATTTTGTATTTTAAAAAAGTCTGAGGTTTTGGAAAATTTTATTATTTTATAAAATTTTGTTTCTTTAAAAATAACATTAAAAAATCTATTTTTTAGTTTGTTAAAAAACTATTTTAGTCTAAAAAATAATTAAACAATATTATTAATAATTAATTTAGTTATTTAATAGGAGAAAGAAATAAAAAAAATATTAATGAGGAGGAATGTGATATTAACACGTATTTCTTTTAGTTATTTTTTTATTAAAGTAAAAAGATAGTTAAATATTTAAGAATTATCACTTCTCAAGTATATACATATATGATTTTACTTTTTTGTAGTTATATTTAAAATATTAAATTTATATAAATAATAGGCTAATCCAAGTTTGTAAAAATCCGAAAAATAGAATCCATGATTCAACGAATTTGAGATCATTTAAAACCATACAATCCAACATGTTACAAAATGCCCGTTACATTTTAAGGATTATCATCTATACTATATATAAAACATATGAATTTTTTTTTTAAAATAACATAAAATTAAGAACAATTACTTTATTTAATAGTATTTACAAAATGTCCGTTACATTTTAAGAATAACCATTTTTGAGGATAAAATAGTATTTATAACATTATTTACATATTACCTCTTACAGTTAGTTCATAATAACCTTACATTACTAGCATTTGCATAAAATTTTATATTATCTACCTATAAACCAAAAAAACTTAATATGTTTTAAGATTTCAGTTATATTTTTTTATCTATCATATTTAAAAACATTTTGAGACTACACCTTAACCTGTGTTTTTTTAAACGTTTTGTGTAAACTTTTTGCTGAACAGATCTGTATTTTATAAAGTACAATAAGTTAATGCATATATGTACAAATAGTCATGCAGAACCCATTTATTTGATGTTTTAAATTTTAGCTTAGAAAAAAATAATAGATTTTTATAAAACTACTACAAAAATAACAAAATATTAAATGCACGTGTCGGATATAAAATAACATCCCGCCGTATTACGCAACCACCGATTGTTATCAATTTATTTGAAAAAACCATTGAAAAGTCAAAACGTCAATTGCAATTTCATAACACCTCACATATGCCTTGCGTCTGCAGATACAGTCTACGAAATCGACAACCAAAACACATCCCACCGTCGATCTCTCATCCAACGGCCACCCTCCTCCATCCACTAATATCCACGCCTGCGTCGAATCCCACTCTATTATTCCCCTACAACAATAATCTCTCCCTCCCACCTAAATATTTCTAAAACCTCTCTCACACTGAAACTCCAACGGCAAATTTTCTAAACTCCAAATCAATCACACATTTCATTCATCAGTTTTCATTCGGATTTTGATGCATCAATCGACGTTTGAATCCATTTGATCGGTGAGTTTGTTTCAATTTTGCAGTTTTGTTATGTGTTTTGTTCGTATGATTTAATTGTTCGTTGAGATTACGAGTTTCGGGTTCAGTTTCCGTTATAATTTCACTAACGTTTGGGTTTTTCAGCATATTAGCTGTGATTATGTAACGATAGATTGTTGGAGAACTGAAACTGTCTGAAAGTCGTTTTGGATGGTTGTGTATTTCGCATTTGGTTTATGGAAGTATTGCTGGATTGTTTTTGTATGATAACGTAGTCCGTAGGGATTGGTTTGGGGGAAATATGTTTACGATATGTTGGATTTAGTAATGCTGGTGTTGATCGTGTTACTCTGAATTAATTGAGGTTTGAGTCGATTTAATCGGTGAGTTTATTTCAGTTTCGCTGATTTGTTGTATGTTTTGTTCGTAGGATTGAATCGTCGTTGAGCTTTCGAGTTTCAGTTTCTGTTATTATTTCACTTTGGCATTCGGTTTATCGAAGTTATTGGTGAATTGTTATTGTGTGATAACGTAGTTAATTGGTTATATGGAGTCTGTAGGGATTGATTTTGCAAAAATATGTTTGAGAATATGATGGATTTAATAATGTTGGTGTTGATCGTGTTACTCGGTAGAACTTTCGTCATTGGAATGTTTTGTGTACGGTAATGAAAGTGTGTTTTTGCTGAATTCTAATTGGATAAATGTTTTAAATGATTTGATAAGGATTAGTCTTGATCTGTTTAAATTATATATTCTTTAAAGGGTTCAAATATGTACTGCTTAATGGTTTGATAGAATATAATACAATATCATCAGGTTTTCTTTGATGAAATGATAAGTCAACACTATTTTTTTAATGAAATTGCTATATTTATATGCTGGTTTAAGAATGTGCAGATACTGATGGGGCACTTGTAACTTTCTTACAATAGAAGTAATATTCAATGCCAAAAAGAACTATTAAAAATTAGAATAATGTATGAGTATTCGGCTTCCATCTGATTCGTGTGTGCAGAAGTCAAAGGTTAGCACATTGTGTAACTGAATAAGATGGAAGTAGATGAATAAAAACTAAGGTGATTTTAAATTCCAGGCATGTCTCGTTTGTGTTGTTGACATCTTCTCTTTGGGGTTCATAAACAGCTCAGAATTGAGATTCCATATATGAAGTTATGTTTGTGTTATGTGGCATGTTAATACAAGGAGCTTGTAACAAACTGATACATGATTTAAGATCTGTTATTTGTTGGCTCAGACTTTTAAAATACAAACTCCATTTGTCTATTTCATGTGCTTGAACAAGTCTTTCTGCAGGAAAACAAAGTCAAAATAAACTACATCTTACTCGCCTTTTTGTTGTTATTAATTCAGAGGCTGCAATCTTGTGACAGGATAATTGTGTTCGTCGTCATTGCTCATATATTTGCTGTGTGCTAATGCTTAGAGTAGTTTTTTCATCTTGCTATTTGACAAAGCTCCACAAGAGAATTTGCTATAACAAAAGAATGGTCTATGATGGTTAAAAAAGGAAGTCTCCATAGGATTGCTGACAAGTATCTTCCAAAGTATAATCCATTATTAGACTGGTAAAAGAACCTTACAAGTCTATTCATCATCTCTGCTATAGCTTTCACAACTTTATTTCATGTCATTGTTATATATATATAGTGCATGTCAATTTACTTTCCATATATGGATACATCTGGCATTTAAAATTTATAACTACCATACCAATTATTACTGACTTGGTGAAAATAGAATCTACAGGTAGTGTGCCAAATTTTCCTTACATAATTTCATTTCAAAACAGAAAAAGAAAAAGCCTATATCAGTTTTTCTTCTTGCAAGATCAAAAACTGATGTGTGATTTGATATATATATATATATATATATATATATATATATATATATATATATATATATATATATATATATATATATATATATATAATGGATTTTACACAATTAAACTTTAAATTTATAAAAATGATTTTCACCTTATGACTAACTACACACACAATAGGTAAGTGTAGCTATCAGATAGTAGTATAGCTTTTGGTAAGAACCAAGTATCGATCCATGGACACGAGAGTTCCTGATACTAAGCCTTTGTCATTATGTAGCCGATAAAAAATGATTTGTGAAAAATATGATTAACTAATTTAGCTGACAATTAAACTAATTGAAGAAAGTAGACGAAGATGAAGATAATCAATTAGAGGAAGGTATTACTTAGACTTCGAATCCGCTTAGCAAAACAATGAAACATACATGAACCTATGGTGAGATCATCTTCTACACATGGAACATGGATGTAAACTAGACTCCTGTCAAGGTTATCTAATTATATAACTCGTTGGAAAGCTAAAATGATAAACACATAATAGCCACCTAAAGTTATGCCATGAAGACCGAATGATATTATTAAGCCAAAGTTGAAGATGGTTAAGACTCCCGTCAAGGATACCAAACCCATAAATATTTGGAAAGTTAACACGAAAAACACATAGTAACCACCTCAATTTGCATAATGTAACAATAGCTATGTAAATCCTTCAATTTATGAATGTCCTAACACGAATACACGAATCATAAGTATGCGCATTATATATGGTTACACATACACAATGTTAGGAGATATTCATAACAAACACAATTGTTTTCACAAACATAAGTATTTGGAAGCACACTTGTTCAGTTTGACTAAATAATCAACCATCATTTACCATTCTTAGTCAAATGCCATAAACAACACACTAATGTATGCATTTCATGAATAGATGTTCTAAAACACAAAGTTTTCCAACAATATGTGATTATAACACCCACAAGATTCATTACTTCATCAAGTTCAACAAACATACACAATCATCGAAGAACATTCATAACCTTGTAATAAGCATTAACCTAATCATCACCAAAAGTTACATGTAAAATGTCAAAGTATGCTAAGCTTCATCTAATCTAAGTGATAAAGAGTGTTTAGCACTTTAGCCCATAAGGCTTACAAAAACCACAACCAAGCTTTTAATAATGGAAGAAAACATGATAGATCTAGAGATTTTCAAACCAAAGATGAGTATAGGTGGGTTGTGTGGAGTTGAATCTTCCTTTGAAATGCTTGATCTTCAACCTAGCTTGAACTCTTGAAAGAACTCCTTCAAAGTTACCACAAGAATGGAGAAAAACTAGAGTTTCTACTCCAAAATTCGTCTCTCCCAAAATGAAGAAGAAGAAGGGCTTAAAAGGGGGCCTGATGCATGTTATGGCCATGACAGAATCAGTCATGAACATAATGCGCAGGAAAAAGGGACTTGATGTATGTTATGGTCCTGACAGAATCAGTCATGACCATAACAGTCTCTAAACTTTCAAAATCTTCATGCATTTCTTGTATTTTTCTTTTGAAATCATCAAGCAACCATTCAAAACTACAAAATCCAAATTAATCATAATTAAGTATCGATAAAGACGAATTTGTAACAAAAAACACTTAAGATGGGTAAAGATATGCATTATTAACATGTATATTTATTCACATATCAAAAACCATCTGCAAATTATATTTTGAAAATTGACAGTGTTCTGATATGTATACCTCATGTTTTTAGATTGAGCATGGACATCGTTCTAAATGGTGATGTGTACTTTGGTGACGTGAAAGGAGTGATTCCCCATGGCAAAGGTAAATACACATGGTCAGATGGTACAGTTTATGAGGGTTATTGGGAAGAGGGAAAAATGACAGGGGCTGGACAGATCACTTGGTCATCTGGAGCAAATTATGAGGGTGATTTTTCTGGGGGCTACCTTGATGGTTTTGGCAAATTGACAAAGCCAGATGGGTCTATGTACATAGGATCTTGGAGGTTGAACAATCAGCATGGACTTGGAAGAAAGCAATATAGTAATTTTGATATTTATGATGGTTCTTGGAAAGAGGGAGTGCATGAAGGTAATGGTAAATATGCTTGGTGTAATGGCAATATGTATATAGGTAACTGGAAAGGTGGATTGATGTGTGGTAGAGGGGTCATGAAATGGCAGAATGGTGATCTATTTGATGGTTATTGGTCAAATGGTTACAGACAAGGTTCAGGCGTTTATAGGTTTGCAGATGGTAGTTATTACTTTGGGATGTGGACCAAGGGCCTCAAGGATGGACAAGGCATGCTCTATTCTTCACGAAGTAGGTCTCAGTCTTCTAGAAGATTAGGCAAAAAGAAAGTTCTTATATCTCCTAATTCTTCCTTTAGGTCAGAAAGGTATAAGGATATGAAACGGAGTATAAGTCGTAGTTTATCAGAGAAGATTTCCTTTAATGGATTGTTTAGAGATTCAGGTCGTGTATCAAGCAAAAGAGTATCATTGGAAGAAGATTTGAGTACTGGGGAGTCTGCATATGTCGATACTAACATATTATCCGATGAAGGAGAGAGTGAAGTAGATGCTAGTACTGAAGTTTGTGAAAGGGAATATATACAAGGGGTTCTGATCAAAGAAATGACCAAGAATTATGCTGGATCATCATATAAAAGGGAACAACGCAAATTTCATATAAAGGAAATAAAAAAGAGGTCATCTGCAAACATTTTTGAAGGCCATAAAAGCTATTATCTGATGCTTAACCTACAACTTGGCATCAGGTAAATGAATCGAACATGAAGGCATACCTTTTCTTTTATTAATAGCCTCTAGGGCGGTGAGTACTAGTGTAGACAATATACACAATCATGGAATCATATGGAATAGGATACATATCATTTTTATAATGCTGGAATACATGTAGTACATAATTTTATACACCATATAGTCTTCATCCAGTCATATGTATGAACATTTTGTTCATAAAGTCACTTTTTATGCGGGTGTGGTATTTCTCTTATGTAAATGTCTTTTTGGTGTTTATAAACTAGTGTTTGGACCTTTAATTTGATTCACTTCTATCAACCCATCTAAATTCTGGCTTCTATTCTAATTTTTTTTAGTTGTATTCAAAACATTTTCTTGATCTCCTATTTAGACCTAGGTGGATTCCCATCCATGACAGATCATGTAGGAAATTGCATCACAAATCCCTCTCCATGTTTGATGCACAAGAGAAAGATTCCTTATTTCTGCATCCGGGTATTTAGTACATGTACAAACACTAAACTAAGTTTGTATTGTACTAAATAGAGGGCGATGCTTATGACCCATGGATCTTTCAAACCAAGTACTATGTGAAGGTTCTAGGTGCAAGTATTTTTACCATGAGTTCTAGTTTTCTCTTTTTTTTGTTGCATTCAGCCTACTTAATTCTAAAATGTGGCTCCACCTTTTAAATTTTACTTTGTCTTGTGGGACTTGATTTGTAGGTACACTGTTGGTAAAATTACACCGGTTCCTCTACGTGAAGTAAGAAATTCTGATTTCGGAGAACGAGCAAGACTAAGGATGTATTTCCCTAAGAAAGGATCACAATTGACGCCTCCACATTCTTCAGTTGATTTCTATTGGAAAGACTATTGTCCTATGGTCTTTAGGTATTTGTTTGCAGGATTTGCATTCTTTTTCCTTTATTTCTTGCTTGGTGGATATAAAGTGAGTGAGAAATATTTGAACATTTATAATGAAGGGGGAACTCTCAATATATACAAATAGCAAACACTAGAGAAGCCTATATCGGGCGCGTGGGCCATAAACTACTAAAATAAACTAAATAACTATATACAATTAACGTTTCTCCTGAAGTTGGAGCATAGATGTTAATCATGCTCAACCTTTTAAAATTAAAATCTTTTTGTGGTTTTCGAAGAGGTTTGGCTACAATTTTTGTTAGTTGATATTTCGTCTTCACATGTATCAGTTGTATAGATTGGGGTCTACTTGAGTGACGACAATCCGATACCTGATTAGATGACAATCGATCTTTATCTGTTTCGTCCTCCCATGAAATACTTGAGTCTAGGCTACACATATAACTGATTGGCTATCATAATATAATCATATCAAGTCGTTAGAAACAGCCCCGAATTTTAGAGAAGACAAAACTCTTTTATAACCTTGAGTCCCGATTCGACACTAGATCTAGATATTATTGTTGGTTTTTACTCTTCAAAATACAAGATTTAAACACAATACCTAATCGTAGACTGTCGTGAAATTGGACATCCCACCAAATCTGCATCTAAGGGTCCGCATATCACTATATTAGTCATCTCCATCCTCAACAAATGTACCCACACAACTGTGATCCTTTTCGTAATACAAAATCCCTAGACCTAGTGAGTTACCTCAATACTTGGAGAGTATTAGACAAATAAATAATTAGCTTATATTAGAGGGTTATTTATGTAAATATGTAATCTATTTATATCTCTTGTAATCTCATTCATAATATACAATATACAATTCCTCAAGTATGTATAATTACCAAGTCTAATTTGGTATCAGAGCTATCATCTCTGAAACCCTAAAGCTGCCACCATCTTTCTCAGCCGATCCTTTCTTTGTCTCCACCTTCCTCAGCCATTCTAATGGCTCTACTTCAACCCTTTTCTGATGCTACCAAAACCACTCACAATTCTCATAAGTTTTCATTCAAATTATCTCCATCAAACTATGACTACTGGAAAACCATTCTACAACACTTTCTAGTTACAAAAATTTGTATGGATATGTGGATGGTTTTATCCCTGTCCGCCAGCAACCATTACCCCACCCTCACTATCGACGGACCGACCTGCACCCAAGCCATAAGACAATCCAAACTACTCTACCTGGATCTCCAATGATGCACACGTCCGAATTTCAAAGAAGACAAACCTATTTTATAGCCCTGAGTCTCGATTCGACACTAGATCTAGATACTATTGTTGCTTTTTACTCTTCAAATATACAAGATTTAAACATAAGACCTAATCGTAGACTATCGTGAAACCCCTGTTGTCAATAGCAGCTATAGCGACCGCTATAGCGTGCTATGTAGCGTAGCGCCCCTCCGTCGCTATTTGTAAATAACGACTGCATAACGGAATTATTTATTTATTTATTTATTTATTTTATTTTTGGTAAATATGAAATTTAGATGATTAGTAATAGAGTGTTTTAGCTATTTTGGGGGTGTTTGCTTAGATTTCCTACTACTTTATTGCTAAATATGCTTATTTATTGAATGTAAAACATTCTTACATATTATTCTACTTAATCGCTAAACAAAAAATAGCGGTCTCTATTTACCGCTATTTGCTACGTAGCATATGGGTGGCTTGTCGCTCTTTACCTTTATTCGCTATTGACAACTATGCGTGAAACTATACATCCCACCAAATCTGCATCTGAGAGTCTGCATATCTATCATCTTCATCCTCGACAAATGTACACACACAACTGTGACCCTTGTCGTAATACAAAATCCTTAGGCCTAGTGAGATACTCAATACCTGGAGAGCAGCATCTCGGTGCCTATCTTGAAGCAATTGTTGATGAACAAAAACATTTCACTCGAATTGTACTTAGGAGTTAGTTATTATGTCTAGGGATTGTTACTGGATTTTTATTCTCAAAGTAGCATATTTGACACACCTTATTTATTGAAGTAGCCAAACACACATACACCTTAATAAACTCATGGCTGGAAAGCGAAGAAAGCTGGAAAAAGGCCATCAAGCAACAAAGATCACATCGAAGATCGTTCGGTTTTGCAGCTCTGGAAAAAAATGAAAACTCATTGAAGTTTACGACCAGGAGAAGGAAAAACAGAGATTAGATAGCTTGAGTTTGTGCATGGAAGATGAGTATGAAGATTATGATTGTGATTATAATGATGGTGATGGAGATGGAGCTCACAAGATAGATTGGGTTGGTTAAAGAAAGTGGTCTATGTTATCGAGGAATAGATCAAAAGCAAGTTGAAAATTTAATCGATCCATGAATTAAATAGAAATATGAGGGCCTTGTTACGAATTTAAGATATTGGAGGAACACATCAAAGATTAAAGGGGGAATGAAGGGTTAATATTGATTAATGATTTGAGTGTTAGGAGATAATTGTTAGAGTTTATTTTATTAGTATGTATTTCTTGGTAGGAGATTAAGTCAAATAAGGATATGTTGAGTTTTTAATGAGTTAGCATTTGAGATGATTAAGTTTTCTAGTTTGAGTCGATTTAGGATTCTTGGTGATTAAGTTTTCTTTAGTAAATAGAGGTGTCTTGTATTGACTTTCGTTGTGGTTTTGTTTAATATAATTCTTTGAGTTGCGATTTGAGTTTTGTCATTAAATCCATATGAGTTCAAGTGTCGATATAAAGATTCTAGGCCAACACCAGTTTCCAAATGATACACCTAGATATATGGCTTTATCTACAATGACACCTTTTTCTTTTATTGCCAAAATCACTAGTAAACACACATTGTTTATTTATAGTAGTTATTTGTAATAATATTGGTATCTTCATTCAACATGATATAGAAAACACCTTCTTTCATTGCCTTGAGCAGCCCCACAACTTAATTTGGTAGATTTAATATTTTGATCAAAGAAAGCTTAAGGTAGATCACCAAGTCTTCCATAAGCATTCATGCTCATACTGCATATACTTAATAGCGTCTATTGATGATATAATAATCACCAACAATGATCTCATTGATATCTGACAACTATATGATCATTTATTCAAACACTTAAAGACTAAGGATGTAGGAAGGCTCGAAATTTTTGATATGTCATTGCATAATCAACAGTTGGAATTTTGATATTTCACTCCTTAATGAAGTTGGTCTATTATATTGCAAACTAGTTGACACTCCGATGGATCCTAATGTTAAACTCCCCAGAAAGGAGGCTCTCGTAGATCAATGGAAACTCCTAACGCCAACCAAGTGAACGTTTGGGTTAGGCATATCTTGTATTGCTTTACGATCATGAATACAATCTCTCTTTTTACATTCATAGGATGCAAATGGATGCGAACAAGAAGCAAGCTTATAAATAAAAGCCCTTGGTGAATGTATCGAGGAATAGATGGGCCTTTGATAGCTAAAGTTTCATCGTCATTCGTCCCCAAGAAGAAGTCAGTATCATGGAACTGTGATCAGGACTCCCAAGTAGGAAGGAAAAAGAGAACACAACAACTTAGCATTATATGGCCTTAATAGTTATGGTTGATAACAAACATACCCGGTATATCCCCCACATAGTTTGACTATGTGTAGGGTCTGGGAAAGGTTGGGTTGGGGGGGGGGGACGCTTCCAATGAGACCTCTAGCTCCATTAATAGTTATGATTGATTGAAGCATGCACTGTGAACGTAATATCAACTATCAACTCTTATTATGTTAATGATGCTCACTTGGTTAATGAGATCTATGTAATGAACTTCTCCCTTATTCAAGGTACTTTGTAGTTAGAAAGAAAAGGGTAACTTGGTTGAGGAGTGTGAAATTTTTATACGTGTTAGGATTTGTTATGTAGTTTACTATAGTCTATGTTACATTGATGTTTGTGCAGTCATAATCATCTTGATGAATTTTTTCAGGAATTTGAGGGAGTTGTTCAAGTTAGATGCTGCAGATTATATGATGTCTATATGTGGGGATGATGGTTTAAGAGAGCTTTCTTCTCCTGGGAAAAGTGGCAGCATTTTCTATCTCTCTCATGATGACAAATATGTGATTAAAACCTTAAGATCATCCGAGCTCAAGGTTTGAATCTACTGAAACATGTGTTTGCCTTTTATGGAAGTTATTTACCATGCCTTTTACAATTATTCAGTGATTCTGTACATACGTTCTACTTTATATGATGCCTCTTTATGTTTCTTTAATGCCTTCTTTCATATTATTTTGCTCATGCTCCCTTATTTGGTCATTGCTATCACCACTTTGCATTATATAATGTAAGCAACCACTCTAACAATTTCCTTATTTTCCCTCCATATGGTCTTAGAAGTTTAGGCTCAACCAAAGAGTTTGGAAGAGATTCATGTTGATTATGTTGATTAATATGTAGAGGTGCATGGTAACATAGGACTACTAAATGTAACAAAACTGAAGGATTGTGGCAAATCGTTTCTTTTTTACTTGTGTTGATGAGCTTAAAGCTTTGTTTTATGGTACTCTATGAATACTCATAGGAGAAGCCTAGATTAGCAATGGGAAGCAATTTAATTCACGCCCTCATGCCATGTGACTTGGATTTTGCATAACTGTGGTAAAGAGATATTGAACCTACCCTACATTCTCTAACCAAAATATTTTCTCATCACCAGCTAATCTATTTGAAAGCTTAATAAGATACTACCAATATAAAGACAGATTATAGAGTCCCTTCTTTCCAAGGAAATAACAATGTCTACCTTTCATCCCCATTGATTTCCGCTTCAAGATTGAACGTTTCTCACTTACCTGAAATTGGTTACTTATAATAGGAGATTACATACTATGCACATATTCTCTATTATTTGATTATACACATATCATTTTGTTCTTTCCATTTTCCTTCATGACGAAATAAACATGCCTGTATGAGCAACTTCTATTCTGAGGAAGTAGTTTAGTCTTCCAAGTACTTTAAGTTCCTTGGAAATGTGTCTGAATACAAGATTGTCAGGTTGAGGGTGTGGGTTTGGATACTACTAATTGCAATATTATTGATGTCATCATATTTTAGTTTTAAATTTTTTATGACCTGATGATGGCAAGTGTCCTGAAAGTTTTTTTTTTTTTTTTTTTTAATTAATGTAATGAATTGACATTCGAACATGATACATGATAGTTGTAGTTCTTGACAGAGTGATTTATATACTTTCTGTATGCATGTCTGCTTTCTTCCCTGGTTTTTCCTGCACAGTACTGCTTCCCTACTTTAAAAACACATAATTTTAAACCAGCTTACACTATATTTTTTCATGGCTTAGGAATTGTGCATTTTTGTTTCTGAATGAAAAGTAAATCTTTGGTAATTGTTTTATGATGTATCTTAGGTTTTACTGAAGATGCTTCCAAGCTATTACAATCATGTGCAGGCACATGATAACACTCTGATCACTAAATTCTATGGCGTCCATGAGATAACACTAAGAGGTGGCAAGAAGGTATTTGATCTTTTATCCGCTAATTCTGGTTTCCTTAGTTTATCATGATCGATACAAATCACTTTTTTATTTCCTCATGTTTAGGTACAGTTTGTGGTCATGGGAAATATGTTTTACACAGAACTGCGGATACACCGTCGTTATGATTTAAAAGGTTCTTATCAAGGAAGATGTACAAATAAAGATGACATAGAAGAGGGTACCACATTAAAAGACCTTGATCTTGCTTATGATTTCCATATGGACAAGTCATTGCGTGACGCACTTTTCAAGTAAGTTAGTTATTTAGCACCTTTTTCATTTATATTATTATTTATAACTAGATATTTCTCCCAACTTTTGCAGACAACTCTATCTAGACTGTACGTTTTTAGAATCTCAACAGATTATAGATTATAGCCTTCTTCTGGGATTGCATTTTAGAGCTCCTGAGCATTTGAAGGCTCACTTGGAACCACCAGACGCATTCCACAGGCCTCAGAAAACTCTTACTGATGATAGTAAGTTGCCTTTATTCTTAAGCTTGTAATGATCGATTCTTAGGATCTTAACAGTTTCTATATTTCTTTTAAACACCACTATCATGTATGTACATTTATCCTTATTCCAGGTTATGATATTTATAGATATCCTGTGTTTTTTTAAGGTTCAACAAGTCATATGGACCTTTTGATTCCTCCAAAGGGACTTCTCCTGGTGACACATGAACCGAGTTCTGTAAACACTGCACCAGGCCCACACAGTAGAGGAAGTACCTTGAGGGCATATTCTGTAGGGGACAAGGAAGTTGATCTCCTTCTTCCTGGTACTGCAAGGTATTGGGTTACAGTGGAATGTTTCTTGTTCAGTACTGTTATTTTTTTGGAAAGATTGCACAAAATGTTTTATGCACATAGTTGTGAATAGAGTAGTATGTATTTCCATAGCAATTAAAACTAAATGATAGAGGTAGCAAAATGGGCAGGTCCGGTAACGGCTCAAATTGGGTCAGGTCAGGCCACTCACAGACTATTTTCTTGTTTTAAGTTATTCATTAATAAATACAATAGTGGTTAAAATGATTATGAAAGTATCATATTGCAAAAATAATCTAATTTACTTTATGTGACTTAGGAATTTTGTATACATTTGTGTGCAGTGTGCACTTTAGATTACTTCAATCTATTTGACCTGTTTCATGTTCAGTAAAATCCTTCAGCTAACCGATTTGACTGGTTAGAGGTAGATATACCCAAAATGGCCCATTTCTATATCAATATATGAATATTTCCATCTTTGCTTAAAATTATATCAGCCGTTGGGCGTTGGTAATTGCAAAATTGACCCTTTTGACTGCATAAAGTCAAAATGCAAATTATGTTCGGACGGTGTTAGTCTCGTCATCTCTACTTATAATTATTTCTAAATATATTTGACCTGTTTCATTTTCAGTAAAATCCTTCAGCTAACCGATTTGACTGGTTAGAGATAGATATACCCAAAAATGACCCATTTCTAGGTAGATATATAAAAATTATCATCTATAAAATTATGTCAGCCGTTGGATATTGCAAAATTGACCCTTTTGACTGCATAAAGTCAAAATGCAAGTTATGTTCGGACGGTGTTAGTCTCGTCATTGAATTATTTTTTGTTGAATTCATATATTAAGTAGGGTGACTCCAGTCTATTAAAGTTTGTTGGCTTTGAGAGGGTAGTGTTCACATCCACTCATGCAGCCTCATGCTTGCGGTTTGCAAAGACGTTTCAGTGACTTGAACTATGACCTTCGGGTCAAAAAATAAGGAAAGACTTGCCTAATTCATTGCCCCATACCTCAAGGGTAATAGGTGGAACTATTGTTCTGTTTACTTATTAATGGGTCAAATAAAAAGACAGTTGAAAAGGTTTCATGTCAAATGGGTGAGAAAGTTGTCCAAAGTCTATTTTAATTCATACAGCTTCTTATATCAATTTATTGAAAGATTTAAATATTATCATAGTAGTATTTTTTTTTGTAATTACAATCAATACATTAATTATTTATTATTTGGAGTCTAAGACCAAGATGTTTTGACTAGTTACCCATCTCTAATGAAGGGTCTTAAGTAAAAATTAGTTTATTTCAAATGAATGTAGGCTTCTATGTTAATCACCTAATCACCCTTTCTATTTTACCTGATTTATTGAAAATTAATTTCAGGTTACGGGTGCAATTAGGCGTGAACATGCCAGCTCAGGCGAACCACAAGGTTTCACAAGACATTTCAGGTTCCCCAGAAGCAGAACTTTTTGAGGTCTATGATGTTGTTCTTTATCTCGGTATCATTGACATACTGCAAGAATACAACATGAGAAAGAAAATCGAGCATGCTTATAAATCTGTTCGGCATGACCCCATGTCCATATCGGTTGCTGATCCCAAGTTTTACTCTAAACGTTTCATCAGTTTTCTGGAGAGAGTTTTTCCTGCTGATATTTAAAGTAACACGTCTATAGTCTGCAAACCCAACCCCATAAAATCGTTCATTGTTGCACTTGAAATATTCATAATTACAAATCCTCATGTTATTACTTGTATGATTTATATATACACGTGCATACATATATGTATATATATTGTTATATCTTATATGTGCTGTAAATCATATTAAGTGATTAAATTTGTAAGTCTCACAACAATGTATGGGGCCTGAGGTTGAAAGCTACAAATGTCTGAGAAAACATCAATGTCTTGTACAATTCATTGAAAATCAGCAACCACTTGTACAACAGTTTTAGATGTACCCTTTTTAGCCCCTCCTATCAATTCTAATTGCTAATCACTAGTCAATCGTTGTTTGTGTTTTGACTTTTGACTTTTGTTGACCCTTTTGTCTTTCTGACCAAAAACAAGACATGGGTCTTTTCTTTACAAAAAGTGCAGGGTTGGATTCAGGCCCTTCCGTGTGTGGACTAGCAATAAAATTACTGGAATTCACAGCAAATGATGGGCCCACAATCTGGTGGTGAATGTGATGGCACACTCAGACATTGCATTATGTAAGTTTTTTTTTTCTCTTCTTGATACGTGTTCTATATTATCTATCAATCATATGTCTTTATAAGACACATTCATTTGATTTTTGTTAATCCCACAACCCGAAGCTTGTTTAATTTATGCGAAAAATTGTTTACATGAACAATGTTGATATAAGATGGTAAAAGATTCATTGAATATTACTGATAGGTTTAGTTACAATATATAAAGAATATAATGCAAACTTTAAAACCTAACTGGGCCTATAGGCTCATACTAATAACCCTAATAATATTGTCTAATACTCCCCCGTAGTCGTAGCAGAAGTAACCTGACTCTATGACTGGGGAACAAAAAAAACAGCAATAATAAGATAAGCATGCTTCGATCGACTTGATTATCCAAACTATTGCCAACAAACAATATTGTGCTTGATGTTGTTATTCATATTTTGGTTGATTGTGTTATCCATAGTTTGTTTAGTAGTTCATTGGTTCTTTGATTTCTGGAATGATAATCTAATGACTGACAACCGTCGTCGTTGGCGATGTCTCAAGGCTAGCTAGTAGCAGTCTCTTGGATTTGTAGATCAAGAGATTACATATGTAGATATAAAAAAGGGAGAAGAAAGCATGACCGGTGATTGTGGTTAGGTGCCGGTCTCTTGGATCCGTAGATCTAGTGATAAGATCCGTAGATCTAAAAAAAAAAAATCTAACAAAGTCGTAGCTTGAGATCGGTGTCCATGGACCGTGGTCCTTGGTGTGGCTAAACACCGATAGATAGAAAAAGAAAAAGGAAACATAGTAACCGCTGCAAGTTAGAAGCCATAATCCAGAACCGAACCAAGAGAATGGATTTGAACAAACCAAGAGAATGGGTATAGGTAATAGATTTGAATCTTCAACCGATAACGAAGCTTTATTCAACAAAAACTAGAAAGTAGAGAAGAAACGAAACAGGAAGCAAAGGTTGGACAGGGCGGTGGCGGTGGTGGCACGGATTTGTATGTTTTTATGGTGGTGCAGCGGAGAAGAAGGTACCAGAACCCTAAGGCTCTGATTCCATGTAAGATGATAAAAGACTTGATTGAATATTATTGATATGTTATGGTTACATTATATAGAGAATATAATGCAAACCGTAAAACCTAACTGGGCCCGTGAGCTCATACTAATAACCTTAATAATATTGTTTAATAGTTGACCCATCTTCCATCACAATCAAAAGCTTTAAATGAGAACCTTTAAATAAATAGGAACCAATTCTCAACACTTTGATCATATTTCAATGGATGGTTGAGATCGAGATCTCTTATGTCTCTTACACTCCATGAATCTGAGTCATTCTCTCCTTTTGTTTGTTTCATAATCAAAAGCTAAAAGCTGATTCGTTAAATTTCTAATTATTTAACGGTTCTTTGACATATACATCTAGATATTGCGTTTAATACAAAATCAATTTCAAGTACATAAGCGTAAGAACTCATAACTTCTGCATTATGGATATAGTAGGAGTGAGAAAGAGAAGTTATGCTATTAGATAACTTTAACCACAATCAAGTAATATATACTCTGTGTTTATGCTGTTTGTAGTCCACTATTTAAAATTGCTTCTCTATTAAAACCATATGTATATATATTATATGTGTGTATATCTAATATAATATTATGTCTGGAGAGCCAAAAAGTAGAGATCCAAAATGCATGATAAACAACTAAACAAGTGACTGTAGCAGCATGTGGTGGGATTTGAGAATTTCAGTTCTGGAAAAAAAATAGCAAAATGTATTTTACGAATTGTTCCAATGTTTGAATTGATTGATTAATCAAAATCAAAATCAAAATTGAAATTGAAATGTATAGGCAGGGAGGCAAGCAGGCAGCCACTTGGTATTTATTATTTTGATTTGATGTGTCCTTATCAAATTGAATTACAACTGCAGAGGGCTCAGGGTCCTTTTTTGGTGGTATCTATATCTAATATAAGTCACTTATAGTATATATTTTGTTCTTTCTTTTCCTCCATGTTTTAGGGGTCCATCAACATTGTCACATTCTTAATAATTTGTCTATATGCTTCCTTATGTCTGTCCATCAATTTCAAGTCGAGTAGGATTTAGTTCCCAATAATCTGGTTCTTTTTTCATACTCTTTTGTAATGTGGATTTCTGTTGGATTCTTAGAACTTTTTTTATATCGTTTGTTACAACCTTTAAGCTGGGGCAAACTGCCCTTAGATTAAGAGTTGGGGGCAGTCACCCCCTAATTTTTTTTAATGTTATATGTATGTGAAGATCATGAACGCCCCCACTATAATTATATAATCAACCCACTTTTGCCTCGCATGGCGCATCCTTCACGAAAAAATTTCCTGGGTTCGTCCTTTTAAGTGTATAAGTTGTAAACCCAAGAGTATGTGATTTTCTCACATACAATATTATAACTTAAAGTGAATTACTGTTTTCCTTCCTATTGTTTGGTCACGTTTATCATTTTTATTCAAAAACGTTTTCTTTCTTTTTAATTTGACTCCCTAAGATTTAAAAAAGTTATCATTTTCATAAAAAAAGTTAAATCCGTTAATTTAAAATGAATATGTCATTAAAATAGGTAATTATGTACTTTTGCATATAAATATGAAATCCTCATTTATGTTATTGCATTGCTCTTTAAATTATATTCTTGTATTATTGTATCATTCATGAAACTTACTTCGGACCTTTCAACTTTTCATCTTTGAACTTTCCATTATCGATTGAATCACGAGATTGTTTGCTTTATTGGTAGGGAGGATGATGGAACTAGTTTCTGGTAGCGGTCGAAAACCTATTGCTAAGTGATTGTATGATGATATCATCGTCTTTAGTCATCATCTCTTGTATATCGTGATTCAATTTCACTCGATTAGGGTTGTATAATTGGGGTTTTTTTCTTTAATATTTTAAGGAGTAATTTTATCAATTTACATGTTTAACATTTTAAATTAGGAGTAAACGTTTATAGATGAAAATAGTAACTTTTTAAAACCTTCGGGAGCTAGATGCAAAAAAATTTGGATGAAAATGACAAATGTGATTAAATCACTAGAAAGAAAGTAGTAATTCACTCTAAACTTAAAACTTATTTGAGGTTATTATTTCTCTTTATCAAAAGGTCAGTAATTAAATCCAATGACGGGTTTTCCAACAAGCCTTATAAAGAGCTCTAGGAACCTTGAATAGTTGTTTAAACGACTTATAATTATGTACTATCAGTGCCAATATTGACATAAGAAGGGTTTCAAAATTTTCAAATGAAGGATTCAAAGACATGTTGATTTTATAATTTTGGATTGTTCATATTGCATTCATATTCTATTTTGATCCTCTCTTGTATTTATTACTGTCGTCAACATTTTAATTTTCATATTTTATTTGATTTGTCAGTTCTATATTAATGGTGTTTGGGATTACTTATTTTCAAGCTACTTTGACTTATTACTAATTTTTAAAAAGTTAATAAATTAAAACAAAATGTTGACGTATTAAAAAAAAGGTCTTCTTAATTGACTTTTCAAATAGTGTTAAAAAAGAGTTTTGGAAAAGTTAGAAAATGATGCTTTTTGAGATGGAAACTCCTTTTTAGTCTACAAGTTTCTATTATACCCCCGTAAAAACGTCATTTAGTTTATTTTACATTAATAAGCTAAAGCAAACATTTTTTGAAAAATAACTTATTTACTTTTTAGTTTATAAATTAATCCACATTTTTTAGAAACTACTTTGATAAGTGATAAGTTATAAGTTATTTTGTTAAAAAAAATTTTCAACTTAAATGTACATCTCAAACACCCTTTTAGAGTTAGCCTTTGTCATTTTTCCGTTCTGTAAATAGCTTTGTTGATTGACGTCTTTGGCCTTCTAGAATATTTTTTGGCTTGAAAAAACAGAATTTGACTTGATTAATATAGCAAGACTGTGTGTGGGTGATCGGGAAATTAACTTTTTCCTTTTGTTCACCAACTCTTTTCTATGATTTGTTTGATCTTTGGACATTTGTCGTCGATTATTAAAAAATAGAATATGAACCTAACAATAATCAGAAAAAATTATAGTAAAAAATAGTATTTAATCCAAAAAATTTAAGAATAATTATGAGCTTGACACTCAAGTGTATAACTGATATAGAAAAAAAGATCGATTGGCTAACTTCTAATAATTTATTATTTATCATGAAAAACTTACTCAAAAAACTTAGTTTTAATTTATACATAACCCTAAATCTTGGCTATGTATTTATAGGCTAAAACTAAACCTATTTGAATATAACTAGAATGCTAAATTTTAGGATCTAATCAACTTATTATACTAATTACTAAATAAGAAGAATTAAATCTAAGTTGACCAACTTGTCAATTTGGATCCCCTAACTTCACTGGCTTCTGATTCGGGTTAGAAATTATCATCAATAGACACATGTCCTTCTATTGTGTTAAAGGGATGTTATTTTGGTTGTTATGTCAAATATGTTAACTCATTGTATCAAGTATCCGTTCATTGTGTCATATTTTTTTTCATCATTTGTTATATGTATTTATCATTGTGTTTAACGTTTTAGATCATTTTATGCTATTTTTATTATTGTTTTTTATATATTATATAAACTTATTATCTGATAATCTGTTTTACAATTAGAAATACAATGATATTATTTCATCAAGTATATTTTTTTCTAAACGCATAGAGTTCAGAATCACATAATGTGTAATTTTTGTCATTGGGTTTTTATAGATTGTATATGCTTGTTATATATAATTGTGTTTTACTGTTATAATACACAATAATGTTAACCAATGACTTTTTCAAAACTCACAGTGTTCAAGATATCACAATGACGATCAGAAAACACAATGAAACAATATCTCATCGTGTTTTGTGTTTTATGTTTCATATTTTGTGTTATTTTGTCATTTTTAGAAATATAAAATAGTGTTATTTCACCATTCTATGTTTTTTAGAATTCATCATTTTAGAAAAACATAATAACTAACAAAAAGACGTAATAAACTGTACCAAAAACACAATGACGAGCTGAAGTCATATGAACTTTAAAACATAAAACAATATTATATTTTTATATAGTGATATTATACTCATTTCAAAGATAAAAAATGTTCGTTTATATAGTGTAATTTTTATTTAAAAAGTCGTATATAAAAATAATTAACGTTTAAATAACTGGAGTAACTTAAAAAAGTGAATAAAAGTGACTATGTTTAAAGTATCTTTTTAACAAATTTTCCTTACAATTTGATCTCAACTATTGATTAAAAAGATTAATGGTTGAAATTACTTTTTATACTCGTTAGATTTAAAACCTATTTATTAAAACCCTTCCTTACTGATAATTATACATTTATATTTCTATTGTTATTAACATAAGAAGTTTATTTCACAATGTGTGACCATGTATACATCAACACACGTAACAATGGATCAAAGTAAACCTACCACCTATCTAAGTGACAGTTAAATTTAAAATCTAACAAATAGCTTGAAGCTATGAAAAAGTGAAATACAATCCATGTATGACTATAAGTTTGGAATGTTATTTATACACCAAAAAAATATAGTTAGATAAACATTGTGCAAATGGGATTTCTAAATGAAAGTTGGCATCGTTGGAAAAATAAATAATTATAAAACACAACCAGTTGCAAATGTTTCCAGCAAACACTTGGTGTTAATTAGTATGAAACCTTTTAATCACGAACCTTGCATAATTCTATTAGATATCTGTCTTTAGTCTTAGGTTTGTTTCTAATCTTAGATTTGTCTTGAGTTTTAGCTACTTTCTAGGTTGCTTTTAGTTTTAGCTGTTATAGTCTAAAGGCTTTTATCTTTGTTACTAATATATATCGTTATGATACTTGTATTTTCATCTTGTATTTGTTATGTATCTTTCGACTAAAAAAAGGCATTAGATAATCATATTAGCATGTAATTGTTGCAAAGTATAGTGCTCCATGAATCCTCATCAAATATGAGTTTTAGTAATGCCGGATTATGTACCCATAAACATTTGTTTTGATATAGTTAACTCTCACTTTGTAATTGGGTAATTATAAAAAGTATATACGGACGTGAGAGACAAGCTGTGAGATATTGGATCTACATATTTCGTAAAACATGAATGAGTAAATTATTGCGTATTTCTTATTTCCTGATTCTTGGATACTTTTTAGATCGAAAGATTTCTTTATAAGACTAAAGTATATATATCTATAATCTATAATATATTTATTATTAAATTAGTATCCCGTGTGTTACACAGGTTAATTAAATAAATAAAATACTAAATAGTTGATAACGAAAATTTATTAATAATAAAATTATTTTAATATAAGATATTATTAAATTTATATATGAGTTTGGACTTTAAATGATAAACGACGATATCAGTTTTTAAACTTTTTTTTTGTTTTTTTAAATTTTTTTTAAATATTATATTTCAAAATAAACCCTTTTATAGAATGTTACATAAAAACATGTGTTTTAAATATTTCATATTTTAAAAAGTTGGATGTTTTAGAAAAATTATTTTATAAAAAATTATTTCTTTATAAATTGTTTTAGAGATAAAACTTTTTCTTAATTTATTAAAAAATATATTTAATATGAAAAAAATTAAATAATACTGATAGTTAATATAATTATTTACTAGAAGAAAGATGAGGGAAAATTTAATTTAGGAGGTGTAGATTTGTGCCATGTGTTCCCCAAAATGTTTTTTATATTAGTATAGATAGATAGATAGATAAGAGAATAACTTTTTGTCCACATGATTTCTTACTAGTTTGTTCACCTAGGCGTCACATAAATATTGTCACGTGTCATCACCTCTATCATTCTAGAAATATTGATTTTTTCTTATATTTTTAATACTCTTACATATTTTAACGATTTTAATAATATTAATTATTATTAATTATTATATGACATTTATTTTTAAATAGTTTCCATATTTACAATATTACATCATTTTTAAAATATTAACATTTCAAAAATATAAACATATATTCATTTCAAAATTGACGTGTATGATTTAAGAATTTAATTTTTTCTTCCTACTATATATATATGATTCGATTATCATTATCATAGCATGTTATTTTGTATCTATATTTAAACATGTTATTGTGACAAGCTTAAATAATAATATTATATAATCACCTAATTAAAAACTTTATTTATATTAATAGCATAATTGTCTTATAATAATTATTTTCTCTTATATATTATTGTTTATAACTTAATATGTTTGTTATATATTACTTTTATTAATGTATTATCTATAACATATATTAGGTTTACATATGTAATATCTATGATATAGTTTTTGTATTTCATCGTGTAACACACAGATATCTAATCTATTTTGTGTAATATGAAATCTTCAGTCGAATTAGACATTTTCAATTAAAAACAAGATTTTTTGTGAAAAATTTGAGTAACCCAAAATCAAACAAATGATTCTCTATGTAGGAGTTACTATATTGCTAATGATAGTAGGTAGTAATTATATTGCTACCAAGGCTTAAATCATCGGTACCTATTAAAGTTCATAGATGCCACTGATGTAAGCTTTCTCAAAGATCATAGTTGCTACCGAGGCTTAAAGTTTTTACTGAAGCCAAGTTGCTGCTGGTGATCATATATACTATTGATGCTCACTTAATACTGATGTATCGATTACTACCGAAAGTCCAAGTTGTTGTTGATCATGGTTTTATCGATAACCAATAGCAACTTACTAGTGTTGTATTAGTTCTTCTCAGCTCAATCACCGCTAGGATTGTTATCCTTTGAACTCGGCTACCAGAGCACTGCCCTTGGACCCCATCTAGGTGTCCCCCTTAAACTATCGATATTTCATGGTTCTAGAAATTAAAACATATTTAAATTAGTGTATATTTCATATCTATTAACTCATATCAATGTTTGTTTTATCCTCTCATTTGGTCTTATATGAATCCAATTGCCTTGAATTTCAAAGCCTTATTACATGGGAAGCATACATTTAACATGTCTTTTTATAATTTAGAGTAAATTACGCAAAAGGATCTTTATCTTTATGACTAATTTTACTTTTTAATCTTTATCTTTAATAATATAGTTAACAACCTTTATATATCTGGTTTGTTTAATCTATGATCCTTCACTCTAACAGTAGTTAGTTTACATCGTTAAGTTGGGTTACATTATTATCACATGAGTAGACGTGTAAAAAAACATCTAGTCAGCACTATCAAAAAACGAACCGATGTATTAGGAAACTATGTTCGGTAAAACGTTGAGACTGATGAGTAACACCTCAAACAAATTATATATATTTTTATCATCACTTTTTAATACTAGTTTTATAAAAAATGATTGTATCATATGATTTATATATCAATAATAAACATAATTCATAAAAATTAGAATGTATGTCACATGAAATAATTTAAATGGTTTCAACAATCATATAATTATAGAAATCAATTGATACAATAAATTTTTAGAGAGTTTGCATTCTAATTTAAACAGAAGCATCTAAAAAACATCACAATGGCTTGTAGTATAATTTCAATGTATTAAGTTATTTCAATACTTAAGTCATATGATACAATAACTTTTTTATAAACCTAACTTTCAAAAGTGATGATAAAATATATAAATTTGGTTAAGAATTTACTTGTTAATATCAATTTTTATTGATCATATTTTCCAACTAATGTCACGCAGCTTGTATTTTAGTTTCTATGTATTAAGTTTATTATTGATATTTAAATCATATGAAAGAATAATTTTTATAGAACCAGTTTTGACAAAAGGTGATGATAATTGTTAGTCTCAATGTTTTACTGATCATATTCTCCTAATACGTCGATTCATTTTTTGATTATGTCGCCTAGATGTTTTTTAACACATCTACCCTCATGTGATAACCACACGACCTAACTTAACTATGCAAACTAATGACCGTTAGACTAAAGTACCAAAGATAAAACAAATAATACATATAAAGATTGCCTAGTGTAATTATTAAATATAAATGTATAAAAGTGAAATTAATTATAAAGAAAAAAATCTTTAGTTTACTCTATAATTTAACGTGTCATCACATGATTGTTTGTCCTCCACTTATGGAATAGGGATATAATGAAAATATGTACATGAGTAGTGTTATCATCAACATCTTAAGAACGTATATTTATTAATCAGAAATACAATTTATTTTCGAGTGTATTTAGTAATTGATCCAAAAACAAAAACCCAACATAAATAACTTTATTGCTAATAGTAATTGTAATATAAATTTATTTCATTTTGTGAGATTATCATTAAAGGCACTAGAAACATTCCTAGAAATCCCAAAAGTATCATAAATCTCAACCAATCATAATATGACATCTTATTTGAATCATCTACTATCTAAAAGTACAGTAAAAAAAGCGGAAACTTATTACTAATCCACAACTACCATTAACATTTTTAAGTTTAAATTAACTAAAAATAAAATATATATACAAAAACATTAAACATAATTCATTAATTAACAAATTACGTAATTCATTTAAAATCTATTAAATAATGAAAAAGTACATAAAATATATAATTTACAC
This sequence comes from Flaveria sonorensis, assembly GCA_025506505.1. Taxonomy (NCBI): domain Eukaryota; kingdom Viridiplantae; phylum Streptophyta; class Magnoliopsida; order Asterales; family Asteraceae; genus Flaveria; species Flaveria sonorensis. The sequence goes on along the minus strand of CM046433.1, from coordinate 18,742,894 downwards.
CTCGTGCAGGGTATTAAATTTTGTAGACTTACAATGTAATCATCAAGATCATATCGAAGTATATACTTCATATCTTGATCTCGTAACTCCCAAATGATATTATCCCCCAACTCCTCGTCTATTTTTAGAAATAGTTCCTTTGACAGACGAAACATTTTTCTAAACATTAAAGCATTATATTTTGGCCTTTGAACAAAGTAATCCTTCATTAGGACTACGTGAGCCGTTTCACGATCACATTGCACATAAGTTCTTGATGATTATGTTGTATCCTTAACTTCGACTGCTGTTGCACTCACTTTGAGAAGAAATTCAAGGCCGGAAGATTTAGATGAATTGAAGCTAGATGAGTTGAGTATTAATCGCATGTATTTATTGTATAGAGTTGTATATGTTTTGATTTGGTAGTAAAGATGTATATTTTTTGGAAAAGGGTAGAGAAATGTGGGTTATATATAGAGTTAAATTTTCAATGGTTCCCTCCAACAGTCATGATGTCGTTCAACAGCTATATATCACCGGGTTTACACACTGCTTCATGAGTCTGACCTTGTACCCAAGGGACTCAGGGTGGTGTAAAATCGAAACCCGGGGCAACTCAAGGCGTGTACCCGAGAGGCACTCCAGGTGGTATAATATACATCGTGAACTCTAATTAAATGAATTGTAAAAATCTTTATTAATATGATATGGAATGTCTAGTTAATGAGTTTAAAATATTTAGATAAATAATTTAAAAGTATGTGGGGCATGGAAATGTTTATCTCCTCACCTCCTTAATAGTTTTTTGGAGTCATCATTCTCCTCCCCCTCACACCTAACAGTCATTCTATCACATAGGCATCACATCATATCAACGTTAAGTTTCATATGCTCCTATTCTACTTAACACTCCTTAAATCACAAAAGTGTTTTATCCCATCACCTTGTTACTAGTATCTCTTATCGAATATTTAAATTAATTAAATATTACTTTCCGTTAAAAAACAATAAATTTTATGTAAAATGGCAATCTACATTTACACAAGGTATAGGGTTTAACATTACTTCCGTAAAATAAACTGTTGAATTTATGTAAAAGGCTTATGTGTATTCATTTGATATTGTTAAATTGTTATTATTTGGATGTATTAACACTGAATCAATATCAAAATATGACACTTGGAGGTCTTTTGGCTTCTAGGTTTCATGGGGATACATCCTTAAAGAATTTCAAGTAGGACTTGTTACACATCAAGGAACCTATTGGAAGTGATTCAAACATGTTTGGAACACTGCGTTGTTAACTATTTATTGAATCATGAAGGATGAACTACTGAAAACTCCGTATTTCAACATTGGCCATCAACTGTCGAAACAGGCTAAGTGCTGAAAGCCAATGCTGAATCCACTGTCGAATTGTATATGTTTAATGACTGCTGATCAGCATATACCACGAAAACTAGTGATCTACATATACTGAATGTCTGCTAATCAGTATATGCAGATCAACTGCCAATGAGCAGTGAACTCTACATAGAACAAGTCTGTCTGTGCCGACGGCTGCTATGGTCCACCTTTTGACGACAACATAGTGCAGAAGTTGCCAACTCCGATACACAGATTACCTGCTCCACTATAGTATCTAAACACAGAATAGTTTATTTTCTTTGTTTAATATAAAAGTCATCATACTTGTATAGTAGAGGAAAGCTTTACAAGCCATTTGATTGTATCTGTCGAATTGTAAACTTTGTACAAAATAGATTAATCAAGTAAATACTTTAAAAGAACTTATCATGCATTTATATTTACTCTAAGTATTTGTGTTGTGATAGTAAGCAACTAACTTAGATTCCGTATTTGTTAGTTACTGATCTAAGAAGAAGTTCTTGTTTGTCTAAACTAACCAGATCCAACAAGTGGTATTAGAGCTTTAGCTCTTGATTTGTTTGAAATTATTTTTTAACAAATCACTTATTTTTTCTTTGATCACTCTATCAAACACCATCTATCCTAATATCTTCCTACCCTCTTAAAATGACTGCTATACCCATTTCTAGTAAACATGATTTGGAGAATGGGACTCAGATCAAACCTCCAATGTTTACTCCAAATGATTATGATACCTGAAAAATCCAAATGAAGGATTTCATTAGGAATCAAGACATAAGACTTTGGCTTTCTATTCTGAATGGACCATATGTCCCCATGGTCCAAGCTGCTGGTGAAGGTGGATTCATGATTCCCAAAGATCCTACAAAGAACTCGAATAAAGATCTAAAGAAAATGAATATGGATTCAAAGTCTTTGTGGCTAATCAGAATGAGTATACCCAACAACATCATGCATGGCTTCAAGAAATTCACAACTACTCAAAAGTTATGGGAAGCTTTGAAGGCTAGATTTGAAGGAACGAAGGACACGAAGGAAAACAAAAAAGATGTCTTAAAGCAGGAGTTTGAAAATTTTGGTTTCATAAGGGGAGAAACCATGAGTACTACATATCTTAGATATGTTGAACTTTTAGACTCTCTAAATGAAGTTGGAGTGAAGATGGAGAATAATGATATTCTCAAAAAGTTTGTAAGATCCTTACCAAAGACATGGATAGTTTATACTATGTCCATCTGAAGAACTGAGAATCTGAAGACAATGACTCTTGAGGAGTTATATGGCATCCTCAGTGCTTATCAAATGGAGATAGATGCAGATGAAGAATCACTAGGCAGATCTTCAAACCCTTCAAAGTCAACAGCTCTCATGGCCCCTATTCATGAGCTAGTTTATTATCACTAACACTCGTAAATCTATCAAACTCCATGGTGACTCATCAAGCACCTATGATCACCTTTCTTGAATCTCCAACTGCTGAATTTCAATCATCACCATCATTCAGCAGATGGAATCAGTCAACATCATTTCTTCCAAATTAATCATTAGGTTCTTATGAAGATCATGTTCGGCTAATCAATTCATAATCATAACTAATGTAAGGGTTTGGTTAAGGCTAGTAGGACTTATATATGTTTGTTACATGAATATTTGGATGATCATAAGCATTTACATATGGATGTTTATGATGTTTAGTATTACCACCTTCTATATCAAATGCCATCTTTAGGGTCTAACATTACAACCTCAATGAAACTAGATAATCAACTATCTACAAAATGCCTTAATATATTTACCTTAAGCATAACAGGTTTCTACCGCGTATTCTACCACACACACTTATTTTCAACCTTGAACATGTTTATGATAATCCTAAGAATATCAAGTGTTTACTTTTCCATTGGCTAGCTGTAATAGTTTATGTACTAGACGCATACATTCTTATTATTACCATCTCACATTCTAGCAATGAGTTTCAGTTTAAGAATCATATTTAAGTAACCAAATTCTAGTTCATTTGTTATATTATAATCTCTTATTTAACATACTTTTTAGTGTATTAACAACTTAAAGTTTATCCATTTACTAACATGTAGTTATCTTACCTACTTATCAACATCACATAAGTATCCAATGTATAAGTATTTGATTTAGAAGTCCTCAAATATGTAGATACATCCCAACCTGCAAGACCGGATAAAAGGATGGTCAGTACAATCAATCACACATTGAGGAGAGTTTTAGAACACTTAACAGATCAAATGGGGAATCGGGTTTGTGTAAATGATACTCAGAATACAAGTAAATAATGAGATAGAACTAAGAATAAGAACAGAGTAATATGGTTTTCAAGGATGCTGTATATTACTCTCAAGTTCTATTACAAGTGTTACAAAGTATAAAAAGAAATACAAGGACCTGAGATACTTTATACTACATCCTACAGCCATCAATACTTTGAAAGCCAACTAGAAACACTAATCTAGACAATAAGATCAATGTAGAGTCAAAAGACAGATTGTCTTTTGACTAGTGACTATGACATGCCATAGCTCATATCCTTTTATATTATAAAAATGATAACAGGTACAAAGTAAGAAGTTGCAGACCCAAGACCATAATCTACAGTTTACAAAAGCATGGACCTTTTTACCAACTTGTATAAGTTGGTGAGTCTTCAGAGTTGCAGCGAAAAATAAGTCAGCTTTATGAAAAAGTAGATCAGAGAAAGCATGTCCTCTCTGTCTTCAGAAAAAATCAGTCTTTACACCATTTGACTTCGGAAGACTTAGTCTCTGAAGCTTCGAAAGACTTCATCTTTAGCTTCGGAAGATTTGGACTTTGGCTTCGGAAGATTTTACACTTAGAATATTTTTTGTGGAGAGTGTAAAACTTCTAAGCAACTTCTATCTTGTACATCAATGCATGCATGCAGGAAGCACCTTGGTTGTTTTGGCTTCTTTGGTTACATCAGCATTCTAATCTTCTAATATAACCTTACAAACTCCCCTAGGCTGATGCTACCAAAACAGAGAACTTATATAGATATTGACAGTCCTTATTAGGATCAAGACCATACCTTTCTTCATCATCTGGTTAGGATCCATTAGACTCTCATATATCTTCTCATTTCATGGAGATCATGTAGAGAAAGATCAAGCATGTCTTGCCAGAAATAGACATCTTGACTCCTTGATCTCTGATGACATACCACCTGTCTGGATTAGCAGCAAAAGTCCAGGACAAGGTGGGTCTTCCAGTTGCAAGAGGCTCCTCTTTGAGTTGGAGTTGGTTAATCAGCCTCTGCCTGCACTACTTCAGGATGCTCTGACTCATCCTGAGGTGTAGAGGTGGATGCCTTGGTCTTCTTCTTGGAAACACTCTTTATGACCATCTTTTTCCTCTTCTTTAATGTCTTTAACTAAGAGGACTGGTCTTTAGAACCAAGTTTTTCTATTGTGTCTCTCTCAGTTGGTTTCTCTTATCTCACAGGTTCAGAAGGAAAGTGAAGAGGACCCTGCTGTGGATCAGAAGATGAAGTTATGTTGTCTCAAGGGGTTCAACCTTGACAAGCTTAGGTTGAGCTGGACTTAGTAGAGAATGCAAGTCAACAAGCTCTTCCTTTTTAATCTTCTGCTTGATCACTCTAATGTGCTCATCCATAGTGGATAGAGACATTGGATCACTCTAATCTTCTGCTTGTCTGTCAGCAGACTTCTTTTGGCTTTTTTGGATGATGGTTCTTGACTTTGTTAAAATGGGGAGAGGGTAGGAGCATGCTTGTAGAGCCTTTTCTGTCTCCTTTCTTCCTTGTTCTTAAGGAGCAATGTTGCATCCTCTGCATCCTTCCTCTATTTGGATAATTCCTTGTCAGCCAGATCATTCAGTTCATCTAAGGGAAGAGAGAGTAGTTCATCCATATTATAGTTTCTGCTCCTCAAGTAGTTTATCCTGGCTGCCCTCAACTTATCATTTTGAGTATTTGGCCTGGGGCAGCCTTGATGGCAGCTTTTATGAAGCCTGGAGACTCTCTTGAACTTTCTCCCCTTAGCTTTCACTTCCTCTCTTTTTCCTCCTCCTCAATTTCCTCAGAAGTCAGTGTTCTTTTTCCCTTTGTCACTCATAGGCCTTGGTGACTCAGGGTGGAGAGAGCTTTGGCCTTTATTGCTTGACTTAGCAGTCAAGCTCTGGCTAGAGAGAGGTTGTGAAGTACCTTCACCAGCTGGTGCCCCACTGAGGGTAATGGGTGCTTGTTCATAATTTCAACTTCTAGGCCTTCAGTCAAGGCTTCCCCTTTGAAGCTAATCTTAAGGTCCACCTCAACATCCAGTTGACTAAAAGCATTACCTGCTAGCCTCTGTCTGTATAATCTTAACATTAGCTTGTATTCTTCAAACACCCTTTCTTGAATCCTATCTCCTAATCTTGCAGCTTGTCTGTTTTGACTTGGGTTGACAAGTGGAAGATTAATTAGATGGATGCTCTCATAGAAGCTCAGGTTGAAAAAAGTTGAAAATTTCCTGTTGACCCTGAGATCTAGAGATGACAAGAGCTCTTCTATTAGTGTCATACCTTCATCCTATGATTGGATTCTCAGAGTGATGAGATGGGGTAGGCATAGCTCTAGGAATACCTTCCTCAAACAAACTTTGTACGAGTGAGTCCACATCCATGTAGACTTGGGCAAGTAAGTCCACATCCATGTAGACTTTGAGGAGGTTGCTGAGTATGGACCATTGCAAGTGAGGGTGGTGAATCTTCCAAGTTCATACTCTGTGAAGAACTCCCAGGTTCTGTGATTGTTTGGACTTTATTCCCCTTTTTGGTAGCATCACCTTCTTGCATAAGTGAGCTTGGGGTTGGGTCTGTCACATCCACATGTTCTTGTGGACCTGGTTGAGTTCTCCTAAGTGGTCTTTTAGCTAACTTTCCCTTGAGATCGGTGATCTCAAGTTGTTGATCATTGACCCTCCTTTTTAAGACAGTCACCTAAGATTCTAGGTGACTTATCTTTGAGACTAAATAGGTGCATGTTTTTGTCAGTTTTTGCACCTTTAGTTTCAGACTCCCCTCATCTTCATCAGAAGAATCATGGGGGATGAGAGAATAGACCATGGTCTTATTCCTCATCACTAGCATTTTGTTCTTGGCGGTTGGATTTCCCCTACACCATGACAGCTTCAAGTGAAGTGTTAATGGACTGGGTTGCCATGGTTGAGGTCTTAATGATGTAATCACTTACTGAAGTAAGAGCCTTTTCCATATGAACCTCTTGAACAGGTTCAGGGAGATCCACCTCAGTAGTAAGTGGATGATGTGGGCTAGACATGGGAGAAACAGGAGTACTCATCTCTCCTTGAGCAGGGGTAGAGAAGAGAGACTCATGATACTCACTGAATCCCATGTCTTCTTTATCATAGAATTCAAGGTTTAGGATTGGTTGGTTTAGATCAAGAGGCTGGGGATGGTAACTGTCCCTTAAAGGTTGTTCACTAGAGTTTTGAGACTCTGAGTGGAGGCTTAAGGCTGTGGGGGTTGTTAGCTCATCAAGCTGAGCATGAGGAACCTCAGCACTGATCATTGGTGAGGTGGGAGTGGTTTGCACAAACTGGAGAAGTGGGAGCTCCAGTGTCCACTTCCTCTTGTATGGGTGATGATATAGGGGCCTGCACAAACTGAGTAGCATGTACAGGGGTTCGTTTGGATTTTTTTTGGTAGGTGATGGTTATTTTTGGCTGTATTGGTGGTTGGGAAGTAGAAGGTGTGGGTTCAACACAAGCTGGTGCTGCTAGGTTGTCACCTTGAGCAATGAGCTCTAACAATTTTAGGACAATGGTTGTTTCTACCCCAGAGAAGCCAGCAGTTGGCTTCCTCATAGTCTTGAAGATGTCAGGCTTTATCTGTCCCAAGTGGAAAACCCAAGCCTTGGTCTTGGGCTTATCAAAGTGATTTGAAGACAATATAATAGTAACTGATCCTATGTTCAAGCTTTGAGGATCATTAGCAGTTGTTGATGAAGAACTTTCAGTCACTTGGTCTTTCTTCATCTTCCACACCATCTTTGAAAGATTGGACTTGACCTTCAACACCTCGAAAGTTTGGACAAACTTTGAAAGTTTTGGAGACTGGACCTTCGGAAGATCTTGCTTTCACTGCAGCAGGCTTCAGTACTTCGGAAGCATTGCTTTCTTCAGAGACCAAATTTCTTCCGAAGGCAAGTTTTCACTTGTCTTCTTTTTCACCTTGGAGCTTTTGAAGGAAAAGATTTTCCTTTCGAAGACAGTTCTTCTCAGAAGTTTTCTCTTTGATCGTGTGAATAGCACTTTTAGGATTGTAGATGCAATCCTTAGCTAGATGAGAAGTACCACCACACATGATGCAATCCATTTGCTTCCTTCTGAGAGTCTTCTTTTGAGAGAAAGACTGAAGTTGATCACTTTCCACCTCCATCTTCATCTTCACAGATGATGCAGCAAGCTTCTTAGGGTGATGCTTGCTCTTGGAACTGGATGGTTCAGGCTGTGTAGCAGTGATACACAGCTGATCAGCCTTCTTCTCTTTGCTAAAATGATTTGGGCATGAACTAGAACTCCTGGTATTAGAGTTTATAGTTGAGTCTTCAGCCTTCACCACTTCAACTCCTGCAGAGATAAAAACTTGTTTCTGCTTAGAGTTGAAAGTGGCCTTGATCTCTTGAGCCTTTTTTTGATTTTATCTTTGCTTTCCTGATCAAGTTCATTCTCTTAGACTTGGTCATCCCAGATTCTTTTCTCTCCTCAGGAGAATAGTGACCTTTTTTAGGATGATCTTCTTTACTCTTCTCAAAATCATCCTTCACTATCACCTTTTCATCCTCTTCATCAATGGGGTCTATGAGGGGAAGCTCATCTTCATAAGTTCCACACCTTGGAGATCTTACAGACAATAGAGTGTGTGGAGGATCTGTCTTAGTAGATCCCAATCCCTGCTTATTCTGATAACAAACTTTTGCATGCAAGGGTGAGGATATCATGTTCTTGAATGTCTCTTCTTCAAGAACACGTCTGTCCTGGCTTTGCTAATCACAAGCTCAACCTGGCATTCAGTTAACTTAGTGATGAGGTCTTTTTTGAGTCCTGTAGTTGGTATGTTCATGCTTAAGAGTTGAAATGGCTTTCTCAAAATCTTTCGAGACTTAATTGCTTTTGGAGGCAAATTGTCCTTCAAATACATGTAAGTACTTAGAAGCATATTTAAGCTTCAAAAGATATCCCAGAATTTCTTCCGAAGGTAAATTTCTTATAAGTAGTTAGTTGACTTGAAGACATAATTTCCTTCCGAATACAACTTGAAATTTGCTTTCGGAAGAAAATTGTCCTTCAAATACATTTAAGTACTTAGAAGCATATTTAAGCTTCAGAAGATATTCTCGGAATTTCTTTCGAAGGTAAATTTCTTATAAGTAGTTATTTGATTTGAAGACATAATTTTCTTCCGAAGACAACTTGAAGTCTTCTAATTTAAGTTTGTAATCATGTTCGAAATCAGCTTTTAAAATTTTTAAGGACTCAAGATCAGTTCTCATCTCTAAGTTATAAGACCTATATTAGTTAACTTTAGCAATACATTCAGGTGTACAAGGATGTTCCAATACCTTGGTTTTTTCATAATCTGCCATCAGTGCTTAGTTTGGAGATGCATCCTTAACCTAAAAGCTCCAGTCAAAGCCTCCCACTTTAATAGCAATTGTAGCTTGCTGCTTGGGTTTCTTATTCTGGAGAGCTCCATCAGTATAGTTTGGTCTGGTTTGTGCTTGACCACCATTTACCCTTGGTGCCTTGCACTCTCTAGCAAAGTGTCCCATTTGGTTACAGTTGTAACACTTCACTTTGCTTTTGTCTAGCCCAAACTTTCCACTGGTTGCATTTCTAGGAAACTTCCTCCCTGTCCTCTTGCTAAACTTCATGGCTCTATGAGTGAGAAGAGCCATTTGCTGGACTATTTTCATGTACTCCAGATCATCTAGATGGATACAATCTAGGTCTTCAAGGGTAAAGAGAAAGTTGCCTGTGCTTTCATCAGTAGACATAAAGGCTTGTGAAGAGCTTGTCTCTTGAAATGGGCTTCCTTCGATGTAGCTCTCTCTTGGTGTCTCTAGGAAGGTGATGAAAGGACCCTTTTATGAGTTGTTAGGGTAGCAGATAAGATGATGTTATGGTTCTCTGTAATCCCTTTCAACCACATGAAGGGCTGAACTCTGCTGATTATTAGAGTTACCAGATGGATTTTGCATGTTCATCTCCATCTGATAGCCACTAAGGATACCATACAACTTAGTGAGAGTAAGGTCTTGAGGTTCTCAGTCCTCTTAATGACCAAACAATAGTGTGTCTATTGTCTGGGAAGAGTGGACATGAACTTCCTCACAATGTCCCTGTTCTCAAGAGTTACTCCAACATCCATTAGAATATCCATAATCTCAACATACCTGAAGTATTGTTGAGTCATGGTTTCACCTGTTTTGAAGGTGAAGTTCTCAAACTGCTGCTTCAAGAGGTCCTTCTTGTTTTCTTTTGCTTCATTTGACCCCTTATACATTAGCTTTAATGCATCCCATAGTTGCTTGGTAGTCTTGCACTTCTTGAAGCCTCTGTAGATAGAGTTTGGAAGAGCAGTTTGGAGGGAGGTCATGGCCTTTTAATCTATGTCAATCTTCATCCAGTCTTCATCAGAATAATCAACCACTTCCTTTTGTATCATACCACCACCAGCAGCAGTTGAAGAGGTGGATGGTACATGAGGTCCATGGACAACAGATCCCCACATCCTAAAGTCTTGAGACTTGATAAAGCCTTCCATTCTTTGACACCAAGTATCAAAGTCATCAGGAGTGATCAGTGAAGACTTTGTCTCCATATTAGCCTTTGTGATAGCTGCCATTTAAGATGTTAAGTGTTTTATGAAACTAAAGGGATTTAAGATGGTGAGGTCTTACAATCAAAAGCCTAAAATGCTCTGATACCAATTGCAGGACCGGTTAAAGGGATGGTCAGTACAATCAGTCTCACAATGAGGAGAGTTTTAGAACACTTAATAGATCAAATAAGGGATCGGGTTTGTGTAAATGATACTAAGAACACAAGTAAACAATGAGACAGAACTAAGAACAAGAACAGAGTAATATGGTTTTCAAGGATGCTGTATATTGCTCATAAGTTCTATTACAAGTGTTACAAAGCATAAAAAGAAATTCAAGGACCTGAGATACTTTATACTACATCCTACAGCCATCAATACTTTGAAAGCCAGCTAGAAACACTAATCTAGACAACAAGATCAATGTAGAGTCAAAAGGCAGATTGCCTTTTGACTAGTGACTATGACATGTCATAGCTCACATCCTTTTATATTATAAAAAGGATAACAGGTACAAAGTTGCAAACCCAAGACCATAATTTACAGTTTTCAAAAGCATGGATCTTTTCACCAACTTGTATAAGTTGGTGAGTCTTCAAAGTTGCAGCGGAAAGTAAGTCAGCTTTATGAAAAATAGATCAGAGAAAGCATGTCCTCTCTGTCTTCGGAAGAAATCAGTCTTCACACCATTTGGCTTCGGAAGACTTTGTCTCTGAAGCTTCGAAAGACTTCATCTTTGGCTTCGGAATATTTGGGCTTTGGCTTCGGAAGATTTTACACTTAGAATATTTTCTGTGGAGAGTGTAAAACTTCCGAAGCAACTTCTACCTTGTACATCAGTGCATACATGCAGGAAGCACCTTGGTTGTTTTGGCTTCTTTGGTTGCATCAGCCTTCTAATCTTCTAATATAACCTTACATAACCTTTGATTCATTCAACAATATAAAATTAACATATTTTAAGCAAACAATAACTACTTGATACTTGAAATCTTGCCTAATCATACAAGCTCAACAAACAGATCATGCAACAATTTTTTAATAGTCATATAAGCCTTAATATGTATTGACTCTTATCACAACATATTTTGACCAACATTATACTTTTTGAAATTGTATTTAAATGTTCACTACATAGTTCATTACATGTTCAAAGAGGACTAAACATCTTCACTACACATAACATCCATTATACAGTTATCACACATTATTTAACCAACATATCCTCATACATATAAATTTGATTCCACGTCTTTGTTAAATAATAAAATGTAACTTTATAGAATAGCAAACAAGTTTTAAAAGTGTTCTAGTTAGATCACTTAAGTTTACAAAGTATTTCAATTAAAACACTCTGCTTTCATGTTTTATTTATATTAAAGGGTTTAACATATATATTTGAGTAAATTACCATTTGCATCCTTGACGTTTATCCATTTTAATTATTTGTATCCCTATAGTTTCAAAGTCTCGATTTACATACCTGATGTTTATAAATTTAACCATTTAATTTTTTTATAATGTAACCTTTTGAATTAAATGACTAACGGTGTTAGTTAAGTTTGTTAACAGGCCCCACATCATTTGTCTTTTGTAAGGTTATTTTTGTTATTTTCTTTTAATTCTAATTTTTATCATTTTTATAATTCCATCCATTTCCATCTACCATCATGTTACTATCATTCACCATCATCATCTAAACAATCACCACCACTGCCAACTACACCCACCAGCCCAACCATCACCGCCAACCATCCCTACCAGCCACCAAGCCTTCACCATTCGCCAGTGACTAGCAGATCTAATGAATGTCATCTTTGTAATAAAGCTCACCACTACCATCCTACTTCCACCACCAATCTTTCCCCTATTGTTTCTTACAAGCTTTATGATCATCGGAAGCATTAGGAGGATCATAATTCGATTTTGTAACTTTAATCTGACTTTTACCGAAATTGTGACCTAAATCATCGTCGCTAAGATCCTTTCCTTTTTATTTATAAACCGTAACCCTAGCCCTTTAAGATGACTACTAACGACCTTACTGTTGATCGGTGTAGAAGAAGAAGCTTGTAGAGCAAGAGCGAAATCAACCTTAATAGGAGTGTTACTCTCGACTAGAGTTTCGATTATCGGTGACTCTCTGGTAGCTCTTTCGGCGAGAGTTCCGATAGATCCTGACTGAACAAATCAACACCGAGCTCCTTCGGTTCAACCTTCAACCTCAATAATCCAAAATCAGAAAGCAGTGGCTGTGGAAAGTTGGAGGGAACATAGTGACCGGTGGAATACAGTGGTGATGGCGGCGGTGGTGGTTTTGATCTGGCGGTGGAGACGATGGTGGTCAGGTTACATGGCGAGTGACGGTGGTGGCGATTGTGATCTGCCGGTGGCGGTGGTCGTGGACTACCGAGAAAGAGAGAGAGATGGTGGGTGGAGGTAAGGTTGATGATAATGATGATGTTAGTCACATCAGATGTGGGGGGGGTTCTAATAAAGTGGGGATTAAGGGTGTTTTTGTCAACTTATAGAAAAATAATGGTAAAATCTAACGGGCGTTAGGGTTAGGACTTAAATGGAGACAAAAATAAAACATTAGGGCGCAAATTAAAGTTTTGAAACTATAGGGATGCAAACAGTTAAAATGGAAAAACGTTAGGGATATAAATGATAATTTACTCTATATATTTTTGTATTTCAATTAGGAGATGTGGAGTGATGATGGGAATTTTATGTATTTTTTATTTTTTAATATAATTATCATATTTTTAATTTTTATAATATAAGTACATATATTGAAAATTTTAACCCCCACATTTTCTCCATTTCTTTCTTGACGCAAAAAATCTGATGATGACTCGATTTAATAGTTTAGTGATCTAATTTGACGTTACATGGGTAACCTAATTGGAATATTTTTAAAACTTCATTATTGTTATTATTATTGTTATTATTGTTATTATTATTATTATTATTATTATTATTATTATTATTATTATTATTATTATTATTATTATTATTATTATTATATGATATTTTCCCAATAAGAGTCCTCCACATATGTTTATTTATGGTATACAACTCTCCACACTTGCTAATTGCCCGTTTAAAGCTCAACTATTTGATTACATAATTTATATTATTAATTCATATTAAACAACCATATTATTAGTAAACTTTACCATATTGCAACAATTTATTTCTTGAGTAATATATAAATATAATCATATTACTCTATCACTCTAAAAGATATACATATGCCTTCTTAATTTAGGGTGTGAATTGCTCACCTTCACCTGTAAGATTGGCTAAATCTTGAATTCTTCCATCGACCCATTAACCTCCTAAAGTCAAACCTTTTCATGTCAATACTCAAGTTCTTAGCATACATCTCCGTATCAACATATAAGGATTGTTAAAAATCATTTTACCTTTATGCATTCTTATTACAATCATTTAACTTAACTAGTCATCAATATTAAACTCATCTTTACTATACATAGCAAAATGACCCATTTGGAAGAAAACTTGCATGTTCTCTTATTAAATAATTCTAATTTATCTTTCATAAACAACCCCTTTGTGCATAGCAATCTTACATATATAACCATTATAATGTTTATTCATTTTCTAGGTCAAATTCAACCAAATTTTTTATAACACAACTTAGTGCTTTGATCCTTTAATCATGTTGCACCAAATTTCACCACCTCAAAAATCAAAAGAATTCTTTTACAAATCTACATGATCATTTAACTAATTTTCAATAATTATGATATTCCACATAGTTAACCACAAATCCCAATTCCCATGTTCAAGGTTAACCACCAACATTGAATTGTGATGATATTCTATTATCATATTTCTCATAATTATGTTAAAATATATTCCTTCAAACTTCATTTTATTTCTGCTTAATAATATAACATTCAACAAATCACAAATTATAGGGCTTATAGTAATAAACACTTAGCAATTATATTCCATATAATTATGTTAAAATATAATCCTTCAAAACTATATTTATTTCTGCTTAATAACATAACCCTCAACAAATCACAAATTTTAGGGCTTTAAGTGAGATACACTTACAATTTATATGTTACACAAAAAAACCCTTCAGGAACTTATGTAAAAGTGGTCATGCTAGATCTATCTATCCTACTTAATGAAGTTTGATTCTAAACCATCTTTGGCCCCTATGATTTATATGTTACACGAAATAAACTCTTATAGACTTTGGCTTTAACCGAAGAGACAAGAGGAAGAAGAAGTGAGGGTGGTGACTAGGAGAGATGTGACAATTAAGGTTTGTAAACTCTTAGATTTGATGAACATCCGAAGTTAACATAACCCTTGTATTTATTTATAGGTAATTCATAAGCTGCATCAAGTTTCCTGACATACTTAGAATAAGACTCTTTGTATTTAGATTAGCTTGATTACGAAGTTATATCTAATATATATCCACACATATTTTATAAACTAGGTTTAATTAGTTTAACAAACTCCTTCCAATTTGAAAAAAAAAAAACCCTAACCCCTCCCCCACCCACACACACACACCCACACACACACACACACACACACACACACACACATATATATATATATATATATATATATATATATATATATATATTGGTTTTAGTGGTAAGGTTATAATTAAAAAAATATCTAATCTAAAAAGGCTAAGCATGATTATGGGTTTAACATGTGTCATTTTATTATTTTTAAAAGGGAACGACATTTTGATTGTAAGTCATTATGTCATATATGTTAGGTCATTGTGTTAAATATTTTTTATTGATGTGTTATATATATTAATCATTTTGTTTTATATTTTTATCATTCCATATTATTTTGTGCATTGGTTTTATGTACTATATAGATTTTTTTATTACGAAATCATTATATTTTACATATTATAAGTAAACAATAATGTTTTCACATCAGTATATTTTTCAGAACTCATCATTTAAAAAAACACAATGGTGCTCAGGAAAACACAACAACGACTAGAAAAACCAATGACATATTCATCATTGTGTATCACATTTTATATTATTTTATATTATTTTATTATTGTTTATAATATATTAAAAGTAGTTGTTATTTTATCATCGTGTTTTACATATTAGAAGTATATAACGATGTTATTTCACCATTGTGTTTTTTTAAACTTAGTTTTAGAAAAACACAAATGTGTTATAAGAAAACTTAGTGACGAACTGAAAAGGCTCAATGACCAGCATGAAAGACACAATGACAAGAACGAATCATAATAAACTGGAAAACACAAAAAAAATATTTTGGTATATAATAATACTACATTTTTATAAGATAAAAAAGATATGTTTTAATAGTGTCAATTTAGAAAAAAGAGACGCATACATAAAAGTCATTGACATTTAAAAAGTGTTAGGGCACTTAAAGAAAGTCAACATGAAGTGGTTATGACTAATATACATTTTCAATAATTTTTACGTATAATTTGATATCAATTATTAATTAGAAAGATTGATGGTTAAAGTTGTTTGTAACCCTTTTTATATTAAACGTCATTTTACTTGGATCTTTACCTTGGTTTTAATACACACACACGCTCTGTTATGGGATGTTGAGACTCAAACTAAAAAATAAGCAATAAGATGATCAAAAAGATTCGAAACAAGTTTTACATCGATAATAGAAAAGGTTTAAAATTAAATAGCTATATAAATGAAAAGCTCGGCTCATGTAACCAAAAAATAATCTACACATGTTTACATCTATATCGGTATTTTTATAAGGGCATTATATATATTGTAAGGCTTATGCTTAAAGGCTGATGCAACCAAAGCATCCAAAGAGCTCTCAGCATGCATGCATGAAATACAAAGTAAAGTTACTTCGAAAGTTTTACACAACTTAAAGGAAATAAGCTAAGTGTAAAATCTTTCGAAGACAAATGATAAAATCTTTCAAAGCCAAACATGAAGTCTTCCAAAGCTTCAGAGACCAAGTCTTCCGAAGCCAGACTGATTTTTTTCGAAGACAGAGAAGACATGCTTTCTCTGATCACCTTTTGACAAAGCCGAACAACTTTTCGCTGCCACTTCTGATGACTCACCAACTTAGATAAGTTGGTGAAAAAGTCCATGCTTTTGTCAACTATAGATTATGGTCATTGGTAATCTGCCTTTTGACTCTACATTGATCTTGTTGTATAAATTAGTGTTTTCAGCTGGCTTTCAAAGTATAGCCGGCTGTAAGATGTAGTATAAAGTGTCTCAAGTACTTGTATCTTTCTTATGCTTTATAACACTTGTAAAAGAACTTGAGTGCAATATACATCATTCTTGAAAACTAATATTATCTTGTTGTTCTTGTTCTGTCTCATATTTACTTGTGTTTACTTAGTATCATCAATACAAACCCGGTTTTCTATTTGATCCGTTAAGTGTTTTAAGTCTCTTCTCATTGTGAAACTGTTGCATTGACCCCCTTCAACGGTCCTACATATATCCCCTTTCTAAAGTTATTAATTACATATTACCTAAGTTAAAAAATCAATTACACATTTTTTCTTTAAATAACATATATATTACATATTTACCAATTTTATTGAAATTATTTATTGAATGTTTATTTTACTCGTATTTTCATTAAAGCATTTTTACATATTTCACTTTCTAAAACCATCAATTACATAATTTCCTCAAGTTCGAGTATTTTATAATAGAAACAACAAAATTACAAATTCTTCAAAACTTCATTTCAAAGCATTAAAGTTAATAAGATAATAAATTAAATTAGTGTAAAAAAATATTGTTATTATTAGAATATGAAAACTGATAATAAGAAAATATAAAAACAATAGATAGAAAGCATCAGATATTTGATTATAAGGATGTTCAGAAAAGAATTGGGAATAAATTAGGGGGAAAAAAAGACGTAACTAATAAGAAGTTGGAAAAAAAAACTAATGGATGAAAGACGAGAAAAACTGAAAAACTTATTCTCTGCGTCCTCGTTTAGAGATAATACCTTTGCATGCGCTCCTAAACTACCAACAAAATATTTTCTGTGTATCTTTAAATCTTTAATATTTATATTATTTCTTTATTTTTCTGTTTTGTTGTTGTCAACACATATGCATGAGTGGGAATCTTCAATACTCATATCCCTCTTCTCAAAAAGTTAAACAAGTATGCATTTAAGAATTGAACCATACATTTATTAATAATATATTATATTATATTTATAATTTAATGTTTAACATTGTCTTAATAAATATATAAATTAATTAACCAAGCCTCTAGTTTTTAATTACTAATTTCAAAATTCATAATATATTGAACTATCATTTTCCCTTTAATATGTGTCGTTGAGTTAGCTGGTAATAGGATTAATTAAAAATATCAAAAAGAAAAAGGTTTTCAAAAGATTGTTGCATCACTTTCAATGTCTTGCCATTAAAAGGGCATGTAGATATCACTTACTTAGTGTTGTGTATTTATTATTTTTGGGCTCGTGGTATGGCACATTTTGTTGATAAATATGCTGGATCTTTATAAGTAAAGTTGATTAATCTTTATGCACTTGATTTGTAGTTTCATAAATAAACGATTAGATTGTGCATTGAATTTTGATAGTTTAGAAAACAATCATGCATTGAACACAAGATTTATGTCTGTAGATAGAATTGTTACACTTTATTTCAGTTTACCAAAACCTTCATATCGGATTCATATTTTTATCACGCATCCACCATCGTTTCACTTTTGTTTTACTTGAATGTATTTGGGTATTGATCGCACTTCACTTCCATCTCCAACAATATTTTGGTATGATAATGGAGACACTTGATGAATAAAAAAAAGATAATTGATGAAAAAAAAGATGTGTGGACGCATATCATCATCTTTTTGTTACACGAATGAAAAACAAAAATGAAAACATAACTTTTCAATTATTTTTAGTTTTTATATTTCAAACATTTTTTCTCATTACTATGGGTTTATAGTTTACTTTTTCATATATTAAATAGAAATTGTCTTTTTTTTTTAATATTACTCAATATAATAATAAACCTATATATAATAAAAGCATCAAATAAGCATGCACAATAAATAAGAGAAGCATTTATGTCCAAAACACAAACTTTTAAAGCATTCCAAAAATCAAGGTGGTCAAGGAATTGAAATGAGGGTAAATTAACAGTAAAGTCAGTAAGGGAAAATAAGTAATGTAGGGATAATTAGGGCCAGGTAGGTATGTTGTTTTGTTTTTTCTTAAACATTAATATGTTATTTTATATTAGAAAAATGAAAAATACCTCCAATAATATATCTTATATATTATAGTGATATGAATATTACATTTCATATAATTTAAGTGGCTTACAAGTATTTACAGCATTGGAATACCTTCGACTAATTATGAACCATTTGTTTATAATTACTTGATTATATCAATAAAAAAAGAGATAATTATGTAAGAGCGTGTATACAACATCAATTCAAATAAAGAATTATGAGAATTACGTATACACGTTAGCTTTAATTATAATACATAAGACCTATATATATGATTCAATTCTTGCAATTCTCTATTTCAAAGTAATTCTATGTTAAACACACCCTAATATAACTAAACTAGAGATGCGAGTATCTTGCCACCGTAAGTTTGAGCCTTTAACTATATAATAAAATTGGTATTTCTTTTGTTTAGTTTTTTAATTAATATATAGAAAATGATTTGATTCTTGAATTTTTAACCAATAACTATTGTTCTTGTCTTGAATTTTTTTAAAACTTTATCTTAACCGTGAGATGATGAAAAATATAATGTTTAAAAACCCCACTTTTCTGCAACAATTTCTCCTTTATTTTCTTTGTTGAATTTTAAACCCATATATGTGATTTTTTTAATTATTCAAATATTTCAAACATATTGTTTGTGAAGATTTTTGAGACACTAGCTAATGGGTTCTTTAGAGAATAAAACCTAAATAAAATGATTAGTATAATATCTTATTTCTCCATATTATGTAATTTCATTCATTTATGAAAACTCCTCCTTATTTGCAATTATATAAAACCTAATCTCAAGGTTTTTAGGGTTTCCAAGTCTTAAACAATTTGACTAAATTCAATTCCAAATATTGAAATCAATAATAACCTAAATTATTATTATGAGAGAACAATGACAGACTCAAAAAGTCAAACTGGCATCTAGCTTATTGTCAACATATGCTTGCAACTTTCATCCAAGAACCCGAGTGCTTGTCACAGGTTCCTTGTGTCTGCCTCGTGAGAAAGAAAACCTTTACAACTTGGTCATTAAAATATGCAATATATAATGGATCTAGGGTTCAAATTCCGGTAAAAACTTTTAAACAAGATGGAAAGACATATCTTGGACTCGAATCTAATCATCTAATAATTATGATACTAAAAGATGGATAAAAGGTCTTGTTACCTTATTATTATATCTTGGTATACCAACAATAAAGTATGAAAAATATAAGTGAAAACTCAGTTGTCTTGCTTGTTCGGTTTAGTTTCTGACCATCCATGTCGTTCGCGTATGAACCATAATTTGCCAATTTTGATGGATATGGATGAAGACGTTATAGTGGCGGAAACTAAACCATGACTAGCTAGCTTAATTGATTAGTTGAGATATGGTCACATTAATAATTTAGTTGTTAAAATGATTAAACTATATTTCAAAAATATAAGGGTTAATATGTATGAAACCATTGTAAAATGTTATGTAAAATAAACATGTGGAAATTAAGCTATTAATAATGAAGAAAAGAAGAACTTGTTGATTGGAAAATGATTACTTTGGCCTTGATATCATTTAGGGTTTTCAAGCATGCATATGTACTCTTCAATCATTAATGCATCATGCAACGGTGTACTGTATAACCATTTAACACTACACTCGGATAGATCCAACTAATAATGACGAAATAAGACATCTTTTTCCTTTTTCTCCACCTAAAACTCTGAAAAATTCAACAATGTCTAAGGAAATGTAGAGAATTAAAATAAATAAAGAGTCATAAACATAAGCATCTTGTATCTAATTAATTAACATTTATAGTTTTGCTCATTCAATCTTAAAATACCTTGAAATTCAAGGTTGAGAAGCCTTTTGCCTTTTTTTTCAAAGCATCAAATGAATAAATTGTGATGTATAACGATAATTACAAAAGGGTTTGAAAGGAATGAAGCCTGGTCCGATGCCATCACCCTTTTATCTGAAGTGTATGCAGCAAAAGGTGAATGCACCGAGCCAGCCAACATCCCTCACAAACCACTAATTGTCTCTTCTTCTTCCATGGACTTCTTCAAATTCTTCTTATAAACACTAATGTCACACATACATACCTACACATAGAGGGAGAGGGGGTTTTTGAGAGGTGAGATGGAAGTATATATTGAAAACCCTAAAGCCACACATAGGTGATATATATAGAGAAGAATTTAAGAGTTAGCTAGGGTTTGAGTGACACCCTACGACTTATTATAAATTTATGTTTTTTCCATCTTATATCCTTAAGGGGTATAATAGTAACACTCTACCAAGTTTTAATTATTTCACTATTTAATTTATAAATAACTAATTATGTCTATTTATATATAGTACTTATGATTGTGATAAACACTTGATCGGGAATAAAATTGTTAATAAAATACCTATATTGTTACAACAAAACACAATGAAAAATAAAGAATAAAATAAAAGCTGCTTAATAAATAAATGAATAAATTCAGTAGTTACAACAAGTTTTTAAAATAAGAAAACCAAGTAAATTGTTACGGTATTTTATTTTTCTATCAAAACACAAAACGAAAAATAAAATAAAATGAAAACTGGTTATTTGTGTTAAGTTCGTGTTCATTTGCCATGTATATTAATCAAGTAAAAATAATATTATAACTACCAATGGTTAAATAATTAGTCAATATGCAAGTAGACCATTTGATAAAAACTTTTGTTTTTTATATAGTCTTCAGTTTAAACGCATACATAGTATATTTTAATTTTATATACTATACTAATTTAGAATTAGAAATAAACTAAATTTCCGGTTAAAATTTTAATCCAATTGCGATTATTTCATTTAACGTCATAAATTAAGATCAACCTAAGGCGTTTATGATATGTAAATATTAGTAGGTCATGTGTTCAAATCTTAATCTAAGTAAAATAATCAGAGTTGAACCAAGTAGTTAATTCCCAGTAATAGGTATCTTCTTGAGAGGTCTAGAGGTGCGACCCCAGCTGAAAAATAGATAAATAAGCATGATTAAAATAACATATATCATCCGAAATAATATTGCACATAGCATTCAAAGATTTTTTAATCAACCCTCATTTATATTTTCCAAGTTCCAATTAGAATTCATTCAAAGATGGAATGTTTTGCCCAAGGGGTAACCCCGTAATTTTAGCCATGTCAGCGTGAGCGGAGGATCCGGACCCATTTCAAATGCCCGATTTAATCGCCGACGTCACACTCTTTCCATCAAAACAATCGCCTCAACCTTCGCGTGTACCCCACGCGCCGTACTTAATTAAAATTTAAGAAAACAAAATAAAGTGTTTGGATGATCTGACGGTGGAGGATGGGGGATGTGATCGTGCGGCTGTGAGTTAGGGGAGTAAATAAGGTTGGGTGCGGACGACACCAGCCAACTACTTCCAGGAGGGGTGGGGCCCACGTGCATAAGAAAGACAAGGTGGAGCGGTGGGCCCGCGATATGGAAAGAGCAATGATGTCTTAATGATACATATTTACATTTACATACAAATAACAAATGTATTATTATTGTCAGATCAAAACTACTCGGCAATTGACCGATATACCCTTTGCACTTTCAAATTCAATGTGCATTGTTGTTTTTGCGGGTTGATGTTATAAATTCTAAGGGAAAAGTTTAAATGAGAAGACCATCAAAACTAAAAAATATAAGAATTAATTTAACTATCAATATTTCAGGTAATGGTTGAAATTAAATTACAAGAAAATGTTTGTTAAAATGGGTATTTTATAAATGGCCATTTTTTTGACTTTTTGCATGTACTTTCATTTTTTTAAACGTTTATAACTTTTATGTACGATATTATTTTTTATAAAAATTACTCAAAAAACATATTTTTTAATCTTTAATACGAGTATAGTATTTTTATATAAAAAGTTAATAATTTTTTATATTTTTAAGCTCGTATCTTGTCGTCGATCTTTAAAGCAATTCATTTGTATTTTTATTGGTTATTGTGTTTTTTATTACTATTGTGTTTTTTTCTAAAATGATAAATTTTAGAAAAAATATATAATGGCGGAATAATATTGTTTTGTGTTTTTAATATGTAAAACATAATAATAAAACTAACAACTAATTAATTTAATACATTAAAAACAATGACAAAATAAACAATGTCTCATTGTGTTTTTTTATCGTAATTGTGTTATCTTGAACACTATGAGTTTTGAAAAATACATTAGTGAAATGAGATCATTGTATACTTTTAATTATAAAACACAATTATAAATAACAAGTTTATATAATCTATAAAATACAATGATAAAAATAACACATTATGTTATCCTCAACACTATGAGTGATGTTGTAAAACTTGGCCTAGGCGGCTGAGTACTCGGCGAGTACTCGATACTCGGCGAGTACTCGATACTCGGCGAGTACTCGATACTCGGCAAGGTTCCAAGGTGCGTTTCATCAACTCGGCCAACATTACTGTTAATCGGCCCAACTCGACTCTACTCGATCCTACTCGACCCAACTTGGCCAACTCAGATACCTTGAAAGATAATAATCAAATGATTACTATGTCTATAATATTAAATAATTAATATTAAGTTTTGAAATACTTTTGTATGTGAATGTGTATTTTTTTTAATTTATATTGATATTCACGTAACTTTTATAAATTAATATGCTTATGATATTTGGCATATTTATTATTTTCAGAAAATATTTTTTTATAATTTATAACGTCAGCGTACTCCCCGCCTAGGCCGAGTACTCACAACTCCCAATCGATCGACCTCGCAAAGCCTAGCGAGTTTTACAACCATGACTATAAGTGTTAAAAATACATTTGTGATACTATATCATTGATTACTTCTAATTGTAAACACAAAGACAAATATAATCTACAGAAATGATAACAAATTAATAAAAAATGTAAAACGTAAAACACAATAATATATATAGGGGCAGGATCCCTTGAAAACTATTTTCTAAATGAAAACTATAAAAACCAGTGGTACTTATATGTAAGTACATGTTACGATGTGTACAACTAAGAGTTACGTATATATTGGGGTTATGTATATGTAAATACATGTTACCAAGTGTACTAAGAGTTACGTACATGTAACTCATACAAGTTACGTATATGTAAGTCTTTTCGTAATCATCGTTGTTCTTTGAAGTTTAAATTAAAATGTATATATAATGAACTCAAAAAATAATGTTGAAGTTTACTCAAATATACTTTAAGCAATTAAACAATTAAATCAATTATAAATTATGTGTTGGGTAGTGGCGTTTCTTACGGTTTTCAATTATAAACATATATCATTTGATCACTCTCCTATATATATATATATATAAAAGGTGGTTCAGATAAAAAATAATATTTGCCTAAGAAGAGTAAGAAGAAATGAGGTGGTGACATATGGCAAAACTAATAAAATGGGTTAAAGGGTATTTTGGTCTATTAAACATTTAATTTAATTCTTTTTCTCCTTTGAAAAATGTAGCACATCTCTTTTCGTAATCTTTTCACCCACAAACCTTATCAACAATTAAGATCAAAATACAACCAAAGCCTATATATGTCTTATAGAAACATAATAAATCATAAAAATAACGCATGATATTTAATTGTTTGGACGCAAAACAACATTGAACATGTTACGCAAAACATCACAAAACTATACTGTTAGACGAAACAACACAAAACTGTGCTGTTTGACACAATACAGTACAAAACTGTGCTGTTTGACACAATACAACACAAAACTGTGTTGTTTGACGCAAAACAGCACAGTTTTTGCTGTTTGACGCAAAAATAAAACTGTACTTTTTGACGCAAAACAGCACAATTCTGTGTCGTTTTTATAAAATACAACACAAAAACGTTAAAATCTAGCACAATTTCGCATCATTTGTTTATTTTTTGTAAAAAATATAATAATACTATACTCAATTTAAAAAGGAAAAAATGCTTGATTTTATGGTGCAATTTGTTTTAAAAAGAATCTTGTATGAAAAAGTTATAAACGTTTAAAAAATTGGGGAAAACTCAAAAAATTCAACAAAAGTGGTTACATACCCAAAATACCCTTCCATATTTTTCTTTTCAATATTATCATCTTAGCCATTGATTAAGAAATAGAAGACTAAGATCATTTCTTATCCTTCTTAGGCAATAATATCTACAACTTCTCCCAATTCGACCAGGTCATCATGAGCTAGACTCCGACCATAACATAATTGACAAATCCAAGATGTAATCCTACAAATAAAGGGGTTCGAATAGAGATTGATTGTGCTCTAAAAGTTATAAATCTATTGACAAGTCCAACCCCAATATTTTGATTTCTAGTAGCAATGCATCGCAAACCTATATATATCATCTGCTAATACACGGCCAATTAATGTTTGGATAAAAGTCATGTCCGCCGTCATTCCATTTCAAGGACTTACAGAAATACCTCGAACAGTGCCACAATCTGTTCGACGTACAACAATGTGTTCCACTACTTCAACAAGTCTGCGCGTGAGATATCCTACATGTGATGTTTGGATAGCGGTATCCATAACTCCTTTACGTGCTCCGTAGCAAGAAATAATATATTCTGTTAAAGAGAATCCTTCGCGTAAATTGCTTTGAATGGTTTGTCCTTGGGGATACGACATTAATCCTCTCATACCTACTAATTGATGTACCTGAGATGCATTTCCTCTGGCTCCCGAAAAAGACATTATATGGACTGGATTAAAAGGATCGGTCATCACAAAATTAGGATTCATTTCTTGTCGCAAATATTCACTTGTGGAATACCATATCTCGATCGATTGAAGTAATTTTCTGCCGCGTGTACATTCCCATAATGATGGTGTTTTTCCAAAATAAAACTTTGTTGTTCAGCGTCTTGAACTAGCCATCTTTTAAAAGGTATTGTTAAAAGATCATCAATTCCTAATAAAATGGATGCGGTGGTAGCTTGTTGGAAACCCAGAGTCTTTACTTGATCCAGGATATGTGATGTATATCCTATTCCATAGTAATCAATAAATCGACTAATAAATTGTTTCATGGCAGTTCCGTCTATCACTTTATTGTGAAAGACCTGAGTGGGCCGTTCTACCATCAGTAACTCCATATTGCGTTACGTTGAGTAGAATTTGACAATGGGTTTGAGTCAGTGATTGGAAAACTTCCTTTTCTAGATCTTGATTCACGTAAAAATTCCGCAATTCTAGTCCTAGTTAACCTGGCGAGACTCGAATTCCTACTGGTAGCATAGAATTACAACAGCCCTGCCAAAACCCCTGTATGGCTTCTTCTATTTCTCGATAAAGAGAAATATGACCAAGAGTGGTTGGAATATATATATATATATATATATATATATATATATATATATATATATATATATATATATATATATATATATATATATATACAGAATTTCTTTTTATACTTCTTACTATTAGATAGTGTCCATAAATCTCATAATAGGTCCCCAAAGATTCCTAGTGAATTTCAATAGGAGCTTCTCTTGCAACAATAACACATTGTTCTAGTCACCACTGTAGCCACAAAGGACTACCTAAATTGATTCGTTTTTGCCGATAAGCTCCAATTGCATCATAGGCATTACAAAAAGGGTTGTTTTTTTGTATACTTATAGTTATTATCTTCATTTTGATAGTTTCTACAATTACATGGATTATACCTATTTACATAAATACCCCGACTATTTCCACTCGTTAAGACATAGAGTCCACTAAGCATACCTTGAGTTGGTACAGAAATGGGATCTCCAATAGTTGGAGACAAAAGATTCATATAAGAAAACATAAGTAAATGTGCCTCTGCTTGAGCCTCTAAAGATAAAGGCACATGAACAGCCATTTAATCCCCGTCAAAGTCTGCATTGAAACCCTTACAAACTAATAGATGTAAACAAATGGCACGCCCTTCCACTAAAATAGGGAGGAATGCCTGTATGCCTAATCTATGCAGAGTAGGCTCTCTATTAAGCAATACAGGATGGTCATCCAGAATTTCCTGAAGTATTTCCCATACAATAGGTTTTTTTTTTCGAATTTGACTCTTAGCAACTCCTATGTTCGAAGCAAGATGTTTTCTAATTAGGTCACGAATTACAAATGCCTGGAAAAGCTCTATTGCGATTTCACGAGGCAATCCACATCGATGTAATGAAAGTGAAGGGCCCACTACAATCACTGACCTCCCTGAATAATCGACCCGTTTACCAAGCAAAGTCTCGCAAACTCTTCCTTCTTTGCCTTCAGTTACATCTGAAAGAGACTTGTAAATTCTATTATGATTATCCCTCATTGGTTGTCCGCAGATTCCATTATCAAGAAGTGCATCCACGGCTTTCTATAGCAACTTTTCCTGCGATATTATTAATTCTTTTGGCGTAGCTATACTTGTTGTTAATAGATCTGTAAGAGTATTATTCCATTAGATAATTCTTCTATTGATTTCATTAATATCTGAGGTCACTAGTTTATCCTTATCTATATGATAGATTGGTCTCAACTCAGGAGGAAGAACTGGTAATAGACATAAAACCATCCATTTTGGTTCTATATTTGTTCGAATAAAATGCTTAGCCGATTCCATGTGTCTAAGCAAAAATCTTTTCTTCTTTCAATTTTCGATCTTCCCATTTATTCCCTGTGGGTTCCTCTTCCTCCAATTCTTTCCATTCTACCAATGAAGAATCTACAATCATTCGTAAATCTAGATGGGCTAATTGTTGTCTGATAGAACCTCCCCCGGTAGACATCTCTCGATTTCGAAATGTATCGAAGCTCCGGGTAGTAAAAAAATTGGAATCCTGTATTTCCAGGGTTGAATTTCATATTCCAATAAACCCCGTAATCGTAAAAAAGTGGGTTTTTTTTCTATGGGCCTAGCAAAATAAAATTTGGGATAGGATCTCCCCCCCCCCCCCCCAAAATCGGACGTGAAAGTTTCCTTTCATCCGG
Organism: Flaveria sonorensis; assembly: GCA_025506505.1. Classification (NCBI taxonomy): domain Eukaryota; kingdom Viridiplantae; phylum Streptophyta; class Magnoliopsida; order Asterales; family Asteraceae; genus Flaveria; species Flaveria sonorensis. Next base: position 18,715,343 of record CM046433.1, on the reverse strand, counting down.
CTAAAGCAGGTCAAATAAAGAAAAAAAGGGAAAATAAAGTAGTTCTCGCTTTCAGATTCTAGAAAACTCCAAAAAGATCTACTCCTTACTCAAGTTTCCAGTGAAAAACTTCATTGATTCTGTCTTCCTTATTATTTTTATTTAGATTTTATAAATTTTTTATTCAATTATGACATAAATGAAATGTGAAATTCTTGAGTAGTCTACTTCCTCTGGAATGATGAATCCTATAATTCTTAATTAAAGAGAGTACCTTGGAATTCATAAGGAATTTACTTGTCCATGTATTGTTCCATTAGATCTTTTAGGTCCCAACTTCACCTCGACGGTTAGGCCACGATGCCCTTAAAGTCTATATGCGATAGATAGACTCTTGTAACCATGACATCTTTTCTATTTGCTTACTTGAACATAATTTCTTTCTAAAAAAGAAACTGTTTAATTCCACAAAATAAAAAGTGTTTTTTTACGAGGTATAACTGTAAATTCTTATGAAATCGACCATAGATCAAATTCCCTTTTTGGGGAGCGTCTTGAATACATCCCTAATTCTAAGCTTCATGTTACTCCTACCAAGAAACATGTCAAATAAGGGCATCCCGATTTGATTAAATGGGATGACAGTTTTTCATTTCGAATCTATAAATCAGAATTTTGATCAAATCACACACCGCAGTATACGAGGTCTTCTAATTCGTTAAGAGGTTTAGCTAAAAGATTTACAATATAATTAGGAAAACGTTTCAAATACCACACATGCATTACCGGGTATGCGAGTTTGATGTAGCCCATTTGATATCTTCGTATCCGAGAATCAACAAACTCGACTCCGCATTGTTCACAAAATTACGGGTCTTCCTTTTCATCAACAACTCCGAATATATATATATATATATATATATATATATATATATATATATATATATATATATATATATATATATATATATATATATATATATTATATATATATATATATATATATATATATATATATATATATATATATATATATATATATATATATATATATATAATATAACAAATGATGTAAAATATACGACACAATGAACTGATATTTGACACAATGAACGTATAAAACGCAATAAGCTGACGTATCTGACACAATGACCAAAATGCACTCATCTTAGAAGGACATGTGTCAAGCCACAATCATTTTTAGGCTTTTTAAATTAAATACATTTTTAACTATAACCCTACTAAAATTGTAATTCATTGATCAAAATAATGAAAAATGTTATGTTAAAATTTTCTAGAGAGTTAAGTGTTTTTTTATGTCCATGTGATTTTACAAAAATCTTTATTTGAATTCAGATTGTTAAATCTTATCATTTTAGTTCAAAGGTTTTATAAAAATTATTATCTAAATTCATTTGACTACACATAATTAGTATAATTAATATTTTTTGTTAAACCTTAACATTTAAGGTATATTTTAGTCAAACAATTGAAAAATAAAAAAACGATCTTTATGTGTTCAATCTCTATGGTGGTCATCATCATGATTTGACTACACATGTTAGATTAAATAAAATATATTATAACCATCTAAAAGTGAGTCCTTTATAACTTTATGAATACAATGATATATGTACCTACGTTGAAATTGATGTTGAACAACAAGAAGTTGATGATACACAACAAACAACAATTACCAAGCAATTTGTTAACTTAACTGATTACAAAACAGAAGTCAATGATTTTAAAAGCAATTATCTTTTATAGTTTACATTTTATAATATTATAAAATTAATATATTTTATAATTTAAATAGGTTATGATGTTCACTATATGTTTCTTGATACTTTCAAAATGATTCGTGATACTGACTAGAACTTTCAAAGATGTTATCTAAAAGAAATTAGATGACTTGGATCTTCTCATGATTCTAACACGCAAGTCCATGATGGTTCGTGATACAATTCATGATGTTGCTAAGATCAAACTACTAGGATTGTTTTCTAGTCATGTAAAGTCTTACATTCCTAGGATATAATATCATATTCATTGAATTCGTACTTCATACAACTCATCTTCCCCTTCCTTTAATGTCTTCGGTACTTATGAGACGAGCACCCAAAACATTTCACTTGCTCATAGAAAAACATACACTCTCTACTTTTCAAGCTCTTGATTACTAAACGACACTGTTAACACATTTAGGTAAGTATACTTATCATGTCTTGACGCTAGGCCTTGATAAACCAACCAAATGAAGCTTTACACTTATGAATCAATATGTCAATACCTTACTCTAAAGAGCAAACACACTTAGGTAAGTATACTTATCATGTCTTGACGTTAGGCCTGTAAATGAACCGAATGTTCATGAACTGTTCGGCGGGAAGTTCGTTTATGTTTGTTTATTTAGTAAATGAACGAACATGAAAAAAAAAATTATGTTCGTTTAGTTAAACGAACAAACATGAACACATGTTTTGTTCGTTCGTTTACGTTCATGAACGTTCGTTTATGTTTGTTCATATATGTTCGTTTATGTTTGTTTATTTACGTTCGTTTATGTTCATTTATTTATATATATTAATATATTATAATAAAACGGTATATGTGTTAATATTTAAAACATAAGTGTATAATGTTATACTAAAAACCTATAAGTTTAGTAAAATTTTAATTTCCACTAATACACCTAAAAGTTCCAAAATGATCATTTAACGTTGTTTTTTTTTTTGCGTGTTCAGTTATGTTTGTTTATTATTATTTATTTATGTTCGTTTATTATTGTTCATTTGTGTTCGTGTATGTTCGTGAAGTGTTCATTTAGCTTTTTAACAAACGAACATGAACGAACACGAACATATTTATTTTCTTAATAAACGAACATAAACAAAATTATGTTCGATTATGTGTTCGTGTTCGTGTTCGTGTTCGTGTTCGGTAAAAGTTAAATGAACAAACACAAACATGTTGATGTTCGTGTTCGTTCGGTTCATTTACACGCCTAACTTGACGCATAGCTTGTGCTAAGAAACAGGATAGTTGAAGACAAAGAATAGTGTTATCATTATCAAATTGTAATGAAAATTTCATTTGTTAAAACATAAAAGATATCCCCTAAATTGTAACTTTTTCTATAAAGATATCTACTATTTTAAGCTTACTTTTAAAGCATAAATTCTTGATATCATATACAATTTAAAGAACAACGAACTAAAAGTAGATTACAAGGTTTTATTCTTGGTGTATTACTTTTTAATGCATGTTATGAAGGGTTATGAATAGTTCTGGGTGTTAATTGTTCCATGCCTTCATGTTGTCCCTTGCGTGTCCACCATGCATGCGCCTTTATCACCATTCATGTGCCCACTTTTGTTCTTTCCATTTGTTTTTAGTCTATTTGAATAGAGAGACAAAATGACGAGAGAGGTCTTAGATATAGAGAGGGGAGCTAGAGACACTAACGGGATGCCAGTTGTCATCGTTTCTAGCAATCTACTATTTGTTTCTCACCATCATGTCTTGGTTTTCTCTCTTTGTCTTCGATTACCCTCGACGAACAAATTCATTGGTTTGTCTTCGGGTTTCTGTAACACCCGGCTCTTCATACCACCAATATTGTCCGTTTTGCCCACGAGAATCTCACGGAATTGCTTTTGGTTGCCCACGTGAAAACTTCCCAGGGAGGTCACCCATCCCTGGATTGCTGCCACCTTAGCACGTTTAACTGTGTAGTTCTCCTCTTATCCACAGTCAATACGCCCAAAACAAATTGGTGATATTAGAGATCATATATTACTTATGAACCAGAAACTCTCCTGTTCACGGCCGATGTGGGAATATGTAGGGTTTTACAATCACCCCCCCCCCCCTTTGGACTCATCGTCCTCAATGAGCTCGAGAACTCACCATTCCCAATGAGGTTTGTCCCACCATCCCGAACGGCACAGGAGTGGCTCTGAAACCATTCTGCAACACCCCGCTTGTAAGGCTCCGATTCCGAGACCTCACAGTTGGACAATCATAGCATTATTATATTAAACAACACACATTCATAAAACATTGCAGCGGATTTAAGTTAACAAAAACCATTCATGCTCATAATTAATGTTGCAAAATAATACATCGTTATAAGTTAGGGATACAAAATAATCAATTAATTGCATTACAATACAACAAAATCATTAAGCATGAACGGATGCCAGTCTTGCCCCGACAAGTAGCTTCCCCCGCGTGACACCCTCAGCAATAATTACCCGCCAACTGAAAATGCATAAAGGTCAGCGTTGCTGAGTGAGTCCTAGTTTTAAAAGTATAAAAATACCATGCATGATTTGTATACGAAAATATCCCTTTTTGAATAAAATACATTACTTTCGTATGCGAGCACACATCATACGTACATTCAGATAATATTCATAATTATCATCATTATCTTTCCTTTCTTTCTTTCATTATTATCTTTCACTTTCTACCGGACCAATGTGCAATGCCCCGACATTGTGCACGAAGCTGGTTCTGGGCCTGAGGTCAATAAATAGACCTCGAACATTGTGCACGAAGCTGACCCAGTCACCTGAGGCAAGCAACAAAGGTCCCGTCAATCTCAAAAATTGACCCTACGTGCATCCTCATGGGGTAGCTAACCCGCACATAGTTGAGCTGACAACCCGTGGCTGTGAACCTCCTTTTATTTTGCTTGCAAGACTTTCATTCATTCATTATGTTCCACTTTTCATTATCATTAATCTTTCACTTCTATTGTAATAATAATTTACGTTTACAAGCATAAACACACCACGTAAAGTCACATAATAAATACATAATATGAAACATAACAACAGGCCACAAACATGCATAATATCAATAAACATAACCACCAAAACATCCCAGGGTTAAGTCTTAAAATTTCTAATTCCCAAAATTTCAGAAAATTTTCTAAGTGTTCTAGGCGCATGAGCACTATACAGGTGCATGAATCCTGCTTGGGCGTATTAACACTATGTGGACGCATGAGCCAACACTTAGGCGTCTGGTCACTAACTTTGGGCGCATGAGGTACTGTTCAGGCGCATGATCTACACTTAGGCGCCTGAATAAACTGGTTTGGCGCATGGGGTACTATTTGGGCGCATGGGTTAACACTTGGTATACTTAGGCAAATTTTTAGGCGCATGAACTTCACTTAAAGTTTTTCTAAGGCAAACATTTTCAGGCGCATGGACCCTGTTTGGGCGCATGGTCAGCACTTAGGCTTTTCTTAGTCAAATTCCTAAGCGCATGGGCCATGTTTGGGCGCATGGCCAACTGTTGTTCATTTTTCAGAATAATATTCAAACCCAATTAGCATATGAACCTGTTCTAAACTTATTCCTATCATTCTAAGCAATAATATCCCAAAAATAACCATAAAACATAAGAGCATAAGCATATATACATACGGTTATACATATAACAGTAATAAATCATTTTAACATGCATTTGCAGCCCCAAAATGTTAAAAACACATAGAAAACCGGGGTCTAGAACTCACCAATTGCAATCAACAAGTAAAACTCCTCCAAACTTGTATGTACGAGAGTTCAAACACCTAAAACAAGCCAAAACAAACACCCAAACACAAAAAGCACATAAAATCGGTTTATGGTTGAAAACCCAACAAAACCGAACCATTATGCAAAGAATACTCTCCAAAGTGCGAATTTTCAGCCTTTCTTCCTTCCTTGAATATCCGAGAGAGCAGTTTTTCTTCTTTCCTTCTCTTGTCGAAAAACAGCAGGTTGTGGGTGGTAAGAATGGGCGGCCATACTCTGAAATACATTAAAATATTTGAGTTTTGTACTCTTTACACTTTGACCCCCTATACTTTGGCTCCTATTTTTTTTTCTTCAAGATACTTTTATTTTCTTTTCTTATTGCTTTTCTTTTCTTTTATTTTGACAAAGTTTTGGGTGTTACAAGTCTACCCCCCTAAAGAGGTTTCGTCCCCGAAACCTGTCACTCTTCGAACAACTGTGGGTAATGCTATCTCATTTCTTCTTCAGTCTCCCACGTAGACTCCGAACCTTTTCGGTGTTTCCAATGCACACGCACAAGTGGAACCACTTTATTTCTCAATCTCTTCTCCTTTCGATCGATGATTGCCACCGATTGCTCTATATAATTGAGTCGTTCATCCACCTCGATGTCCTCCAGTGGTACAATCATAGCTTCATAAGCTAAGCACTTTCTCAGATGAGATACATGGAATGTTGGGTGAATTCCAATTAACTCATCAGGCAATTCTAATCGATAGGCCACCTCTCCTACTCGTGCGATAATCCGGAAAGGCCCAATGTATCTTGGACTGAGCTTACCCCTTTTCCTGAATCGGATGATCCCCTTCCAAGGTGATACTTTCAACATGACTCTATCGCCCACGTTGAACTCGATTGGTCTACGGCTTTTGTCGGCATACGACTTCTGTCTATCCTTGGTCGCCTTCATAAAGGCTTTGATCTTTTCTAACTTCTCTATCGTAGCCTCGATCACCTCGGGGCTTCCCAACTCCTTCTGCCCGATGTCTCCCCAACACACGGGCATTTTGCACCTTCTACCGTATAGCATCTCATATGGTGGCATGCCAATGCTGGCATGATAACTGTTGTTGTATGAGAATTCCGCTAACGGTAGGTGATCATCCCAACTTCCTCCAAAGTCGATCACGCATGCTCGGAGCATATCCTCGAGCATCTAAATCGTCCTTTCAGATTGACCATCTGTCTGGAGATGGTAAGCCGTGCTAATGTATAGCCTCATCCCCATCGCATCATGAAATCTTTTCCAAAACTTCGATGTGGGGTGTCACGGTCCGATACGATAGACACCGGCACACCATGACGAGCTATAATCTCTTTAATGAACAGATTCACCAGTCTCTCGGATGAATGCGTCTCGCGAATCGGTAGGAAGTGAGCACTCTTTGTCAGACGATCAACTATCACCCATATGGTATCGTACCCCCTTGCTGTACGAGGTAACTTCGTGATGAAGTCCATGGTGATGTGCTCCCACTTCCATTCGGGTATATCCAACGGTTGGATTTTCCCGTATGGCTTCTGATGCTCTGCCTTCACTTGCAAGCAAGTAAGACACTTACTCACAAACTCCATTACATCGCGCTTCATTCCAGGCCACCAATAATCTTTCTTCATGTCTTGATACATCTTGGTAGCGCCGGGATGAATGGAGTATCGAGTCTTATGAGCTTCATCCATGATCCGCCCCCCGTAGGTCTCCGTAATGAGGGATCCACATCTGCCCGAAGCGGGTTCGAACTCCATGGGTATTTTCCCCCAACTCCGTGACCAGACCTTTCATCCTTTCAAATTTAAGTCGATCTTCTTTCAACGCCTCATTTTGAAATTCCTTGACTTGCGTCATCACGTCAGAGGTCATCATCAACTGATAAGCTTTCACCCGGATTGGCTCAGGTCTCTCCTTTCGACTGAGGGCTTCGGCCACTACATTGGCTTTGCTCGGATGGTAGTGGATCTCACAATCATAATCCTTGATCAACTCTAACCAACTTCTCTGCCTCATGTTGAGATCCTTTTGCTTGAAGAAATACTTTAAGCTTTTGTGGTCCATGAAGATTGTTCACTTCGTCCCGTATAAGTAATGTCTCCAAATCTTCAACGCAAAGACCACAGCTGCTAGCTCCAAATCATGGGTGGGATAATTGACCTCATGAGTTTTCAACTGTCAGGACGCGTAGGCTGTTACCCTTCCACGTTGCATCAACACGCAAGCCAGTCCCGAGTAAGAAGCATCTGAATACACCACTAAGTCTTCACTCCCTTCGGGTAATGTCAAAACAGGAACTTGAGTTAATCTTGCCTTTAACTCCTCGAAAGCATCCTCCTGTTCTCGACCCCACATAAACTTCACATCCTTGCAAGTCAATTTAGTCAAAGGTGAGGCTATCTTGAAAAAGTCTTGAATAAATCTTCTGTAGTAGCCCGCTAATCCCAAGAAACTTCAAATCTCGGATGGCGTCTTTGGTGACTTCCATTGCATCACCGCCTCAACCTTCGCCGGGTCCACCATAATTCCTTCAGAATTCACCACTTGACCCAAAAATTGAACTTCACGCAACCAGAAAGCACACTTAGAGAATTTAGCATACAACTTCTCTCTTTTAGTGTCTCCAATACTTCGCGTATGTGGCCAGCATGTTCTTCTTCATTTTTCGAGTAAATCAGGATATCATCAATAAACATAATCACTGATTTATCTAGCATTGGCTGACACACTCGGTTCATCAAATCCATAAAGGCAGCTGGCGTGTTAGTTAGACCGAAAGACATAACGAGAAACTCATAGTGTCCATAACGCGTGTGAAAAGTTGTCTTAGGAATATCCTGCTCCTTAACCTTCAACTGATGGTAACCAGATCGGGGATCTATTTGCGAGAACCAACTGGCACCTTGGAGCTGGTCAAACAAGTCATCTATTCTCGGTAATGGATATCGGTTCTTCACCGTTAACTTGTTTAACTCTCGGTAGTCTATGCACATCCTCATACTACCGTCTTTCTTCTTAACAAACAAAACTGGAGCACCCCAAGGAGAGATACTCGGTCGGATGAATCCTTTGTCCATCAACTCCTGCAGTTGAACCATCAGTTCCTTCATGTCAGTCGGAGCTAATCGGTACGGTGCCTTGGCAACGGGTTGAGCACCGAGTATCAAATCAATCTGAAACTCGATCTCATGGTCCGGTGGCACACCTGGTAAATCTTCCGGGAACACGTCCGGAAAGTCACACACAACTGGTACATCAAACAATTGTGGTACCGACGTGTCCACATCCTTCATATAAGCCAGGTAGGCACTACATCCGCATTTCATGCACTTCTCTGCCACCGCCATCGAAATCACCTTTGGAACAGTAGTAACGCGTTCACCGTAGACCGTCACCGAACTTCCATCGGGCGTAATTAATCGAATCATCTTCTTGCGACACATAATATTTGCCTCATAGGCTGCTAACCAATCCATCCCTAGAACTACATCAAATCCGCCTAGGGGCATCAAAAATAGTTTAACAGAGAACCTATGGCCTTCTAGTTCTATGTCGCAGTCTTCTATTATATCAGAAATTCTGGTAGACTTACCAGTAGTAGTTTCTACATCAAATGGCTCATCAATACTCCTGCTACTAACAAGCAACTTAGCATAGAAAGCAGCAGAAATGAAACTCCTACTAGCATCAGAATCAAATAATACAGAGGCACAAGTTTGGTTTACTAGAAACATACCTGACACGACATCAGGGTCCACTCTGGCCTCCTCCCGGGTCATCGTGAATGCTCTAGCGCTTGCCCTCTTCCCTTCACTCTTCGTCCTCTTCTTCGCCCCAGAACACTCGGCCCTTGGCCTCTTGCAATCCCTGCTCACATGCCCCTCCTCACCACAGTTATAGCACCTCAACACCCTACAATCCTTCGCAATATGACCAGGCTTCCCATACTTGAAGCATACATTCGATCTCCGCTTGCACTCACCAGTGTGCTCCTTCCCACATTTGCCACACTTTTTCATCCCCGAGCTTGATGACCCCACTCTTCGGTCATCCATACTCATCCTCTTGCTGTTTGGGGTGAAACCGCCATGCCCAAACCGTTTCCCGCTCCAGTTCTTGTCACCACCACCTGTCTTCTTCACCTCAACCACCGCCACCTCTCTCTCATCATAAAGCCTCCTAGCCAGATCCACTACCGACCTAAAAGTGCTTGGTCGAGCAGCAATCAAGTGCTTGCGGATATCAGCCGGCAATCCTTGAATATACCTCTTCATCTTTCTCGACACCGGCGTCACCTAATCTGGTACCAGCCTCGCCATTTCGTTGACCTTGGTGGTGTATTGCTGGTGGGTCATGGTTCCCGCCTCAAGTTGTAGGAACTCTCTTTCTATCTTGTCGAGCTCTCGGTGAGGACAGAATTCCTCAATTACCATCTTCTTCAACTCTCCCCATCTCATCTTCCTGATGACTCTGCTACCTTCGGCTTGGACAATGTTGTCCCACCAACACAAAGCCGAGTCTACAAATGAGTGAGTGGCAAACTTCACCTGGTCCTCCCTGCACTCACTAATATCCACCACCGCCTCCATTTCTCTCACCCAGCGGTGAGTAGCGGCAGCATTACCGTTGCCATTGAAAGTTAGGGGTTTGCATCATTGGAATGCCCCACAACTACATCCCTTTACGGTTTCCCGCACTACCACCTCTTCCTCATCACTGGAGGCTGCCATCCCAGCGTTCAGCTCCTCCTCGTCATGATCTTCCTCATTCCTCCTTCTCCCAACCGTAGTCCTTCTTTCCTCCTCCTTCTCCTTTCTCTCATCCTCTCTCACAGTACGGATGACCTCGGTCACCACAGACGGTAGGATCGTCTGCATGACCTGATGCACTTCTTCCATAACTGCCTCCTTTACTGAGGCTCTTAAGTTAGCACTCTCATCCACACCCTTCGAATGATGAAGCCCAGGCTCAGCAGGAGCCGTCTCTGTAGTCCTTGTCTTCTTCCTTATGGCACGTGGCCCAGCACCACGACCACCTCGTACTCCTCCTCTAGAAGCCTTAGACGATCTTCCTCCAGCCATCCCCTAACACTATAAGATTCAAACACTAACACGGCCATTCAAGGTAATAGCTCAGTTTATGTTAAGTATAGTAAGTCCCTAATTACAGTGCCCAGTTGTGAATAGCCACTTACTTTACTCTTCATCCCCCAAGCATTTTCTATCCTGACTACATCAGTACTTAAATCTACTAAGGGCACATAAAATCAGATAGCACACGCACATAATACCGGTTAACATTAAGAAAAGAAATGCATGATGGCACGTAGCTACTCGGGTTGGCATCCCTCCATTCGGTCTCATTCTCAGTTTAAGTTTAGGTTTTTTGAAAATATTTATCCATTTCTCTTAAACTTTGGCTCTGATACCCCGATCCCGGAGACCTCACAGTTGGACAATCATAGCATTATTATATTAAACAACACACATTTCATAAAACATTGTAGAGGATTTAAGTTAACAAAAACCATTCATGCTTATAATTAATGTTGCAAAATAATACATCGTTATAAGTTAGGGTTACAAAATAATCAATTAATTGCATTACAATACAACAAAATCATTAAGCATGAACGGATGCCAGTCTTGCCCCGACGAGTAGCTTCCCCAGCGTGCCACCCACGGCAATAATTACCTGTCAACTGAAAATGCATAAAGGTCAGCGTTGCTGAGTGAGTCCTAGTTTTAAAAGTATAAAACTACAATGCATGATTTGTATACGAAAATATCCCTTTTTGAATAAAATACATTACTTTCGTATGCGAGCACACATCATACGTACATTCAGATAATATTCATAATTATCATCATTATCTTTCCTTTCTTTCTTTCACTATTATCTTTCACTTTCTACCGGACCAATGTGCAATGCCCCAACATTATGCACGAAGCTGGTGCTGGGCCTGAGGTCTATAAATTGACCCCGAACATTGTGCACAAAGCTTACCCAGTCACATGAGGCAAGTAACAAAGGTCCCGTCAATCTCAAAGATTGACCCTGCGTGCATCCTCATGGGGTAGCTAACCCACACACAGTTGAGCTGACAACCCGTGGCTGTGAACCTCCTTTCATTTTGCTTGCAAGACTTTCATTCATTCATTATCTTCCACTTTTCATTATCATTAATCTATCACTTCCATTATAATAATACTTTACGTTTACGAGCATAAACACACCACGTAAAGTCACATAATAAATACATAATATGGAACATAACAACAGGCCACAAACATGCATAATATCAATAAATATAACCACCAAAATATCCCAGGGTTAAGTCTTAAAATTTCTAATTCCTAAAATTTCAGAAAATTTTCTAAGTGTTCTAGGTGCATGAGCACTATACAGGTGCATGAATCCTGCTTGGGTGCATTAACACTATGTGGGTGCATGAGCCAACACTTAGGCGTCTGGGCATTAACTTTGGGTGCATGAGGTACTGTTCAGGCGCATGACCTACACTTAGGCGCCTGAATAAACTGGTTTGGTGCATGGGTACTGTTTGGGCGCATGGGTCTTGGTATACTCAGGCAAATTTTCAGGCGCATGAGGACTATAGGGGAGCATGAACTTCACTTAAAGTTTTTCTAAGGCAAACATTTTCAGGCGCATGGACCCTGTTTGGGCGCATGGTCAGCATTTAGGCTTTTCTAAGTCAAATTCCTAGGCGCATGGGCCCTGTTTGGGCTCATGGGCAACTGTTGTTTATTTTTCAGAATAATATTCAAACCCAATTAGCATATGAACCTGTTCTAAGCTTATTCCTATCATTCTAAGTAATAATATCCCATAAACAACCATAAAACATAAGAGCACAAGCATATATACATACAGTTATACATATAACAGTAATAAATCATTTTAACATGCATTTTCAGCCCCAAAATATAAAAACACATAGAAAACCGGGGTCTAGAACTCACCAATTGCAACCAACAAGTAAAACTCCTCCAAACCTGTGTGCACGAGAGTTCAAACACCTAAAAAAAACCAAAACAAACACCCAAACACAAAAAGCACATAAAATCGGTTTTATGGTTGAAAACCCAACAAAACCGAACCAATTATGCAAAGAATACTCACCAAAGTGCGAATTTTCATCCTTTCTTCCTTGAATATCCGAGAGAGCAGTTTCTTCTTCTCCTTCCTTCTCTTGTTGAAAAACAGCAGGTTGTGGGTGGTAAGAATGGGCGGCCATACTCTGAAATACATTAAAATATTTGAGTTTTGTACTCTTTACACTTTGACCCCCTATACTTTGGCTCCTATTTGTTTTCTTCAAGATACTTTTATTTTCTTTTCTTATTGCTTTTCTTTTCTTTTATTTTGACAAAGTTTCGGGTGTTACACCGCTCTTCATACCACCAATATTGTCCGCTTTGCCACGAGAAGCTCACGGATTTGCTTTTGGTTGACTAGGTGAAAACTTCCCAGGGAGGTCACCCATCCCTGGATTGCTACCACTTGAGCACGCTTAACTGTGTAATTCTCCTCTGATCCACAGCCAATACACCCAAAACACGTTGGTGATATTAGATACCAGACATTACTTATGAACCAGGAAAGTCTCCTGTCCACGGCCGATGTGGGAATATGTAGGGTGTCACAGTTTCTCTTTTATGTCATTTAGGGTCAGTTTGTTAACATTGTTGTTGTTACCTCAATGACCGTGAGCCTAAGCCATCTGGAGACGTGTTTGAAATTCTGATCGGATTCAAATGAATATAAACCCTAACCTTTTTTGGGGGTTGTTATGTTATTTGATTGTTGGCTCAATAATGGTGAGATGTTTAACTTTTCATTTGATTCAAGTATGTGTAAACTCTAACTTTCATTTGAGGTTGTTATGTTGTTTCCATTGTTGGCTCGATGGTGGTGATGCTTAGGTCATCTGAGATGCTCTTGAATCTGATGTGATTCAGATTAGTGTACATTCTAACTTTTCTAGAGGAGCTCTTATGTTATTTATATTGTTATCTCGATGATGTTGAGCTTAGGCTCAACTGACATGCTCTCAAATTTGTAATCTGTGACTGCTACTTAATGTAAACCCTATTTATGTTAGGCCTTTGAGATTAAGAAGGTGAGTAAACAAATATTATCCCGATGATGATGAGCCTAGGTTCATCTGAGACATCTTTTAATATGTAATCTGATTCTAAATCAAAAGATTTAACTATTATCACCGTTAACTATATATAATCGTTTGTGATTCATATATAGCGAACATTGGCCTAATGACGGTGAGTCTAACCTCATTTGAGGAGTTATGAAATTGTAGTATGGTGCTTATGAGTGTAACACCTAATGTTTTTTGGGGTTTGTACGTGGTGGGGGTGAATAAACGAACTTTTTGATGTTTTCCTATTGCTTCTATGGGTATGTCGATATATATGGCCCTAGGCTCACCTGAGACTTGGTTGCATTTCTAATCTGCCTTTAATGCTTAACTTGATGTTGATATGCTGTGGCCTTTAGATATTTGCCTAGGAACAACATGAATGCTTTTTTGTAGTTTGTTATAGCGGTAAAAAGTCACTCAATGATGTGAGCATAGCCTCACTTGAGGGGTTGTCGCATTAATTTTCTGAGACCAATGGTTTATTTGTTAACATTATGTTTTTTGAATGTTGAAGGTTATGGTGATGAGCCCTAGCTCATCTAAGTCGTGAACTCGAAGATTGGTAGACGAGGATAATGCAATGAAATTTACTAAATCCGTTGTTTTGGTGTGGTAAAACTGTTATTTGTAGCCCTGTAGAGTTAGCATTTTTAAGCCTTCTGATATCCACATTTAGTTACCCTATATGAGTTACGAAAGGTTATAAATAATTCCTACGTGTTGGTCCACCCATTTTTCTCTTACCCTCCCATCGTCTTTATATTCGATGCTTGTATCTCATGTTATGTTTGATACGTGTCACTCATCCACGTAACCATGTAGCGGCCATAACCCACGTTCATTTTCATAATATCCATGTTCCATGTGTTAGCTCCATGTTTCCTTTGTTTCTTAATTTATTTTAATTATTGTATGCATGATCTCCATCTTGTTAGGTAGTGGGTTTAGTTTCTTTTGCATATTTAAGAGTTTGTACGTGCATTGTTGAAAAAAGAAGAAAATTGGTTCAAAGTCTTGTTTCTCTCTATTAGTTCTTTGAAGTCTAACCCACTTAAAAGTTCTTATCATTTGGAAGATTGACTCAAATCCACGATTAACCCTTCCTTCACGAGCCGTAAAGAACCTATAAGTTGATCAAATGACATTGTCGTCAGATCTTTTGATTCTTCTATTTACGTGACACATGATCCCAGAGGGGTGGAAGATTCCGCTATACTTTCTCAATAATGGTTTGATCCTCAACTTGTTCACCATAACTCCTCTACCTTTTGATTCTTTATGCATTGTCCATGCGTTTCAAAAACAGACGATCTGGTTTGTTTATCCATGGAGTTATTTCTCTCAAAGATAATCCAATCTAAAACTTAAGAACTATAATGTTGCCAAAAAATGGTCGATATTTGTTGCTTTGGCGTGCCAACCATGATGTCAATGTGACCCTCCTATTTTCACATAACATCCATGGTTTGCAGTCACAACAATTCACTAATTTCTAAGCCTCAGACGTTCCTGTTTGTTTACCTTACTAATAACTGACTTATTTGGTAGTTAAATACAAATGCAACAATATAACTATTTTTTTTTTTTGACTTATTTGGTGTTGGAACACAGTGGCAAATTCCCAGAATCATTTTTGTGGTTGATCGGAGCCATTTCAATAAGAAAAGGATTGTATTTTAGTGTGCGTGTGTGTGATCAAAGAAATAGAAAAACAGAGATATATATTGAAGTTCTTATGTATATTAGACTTCAATTAGTACCATTGCATCATTCGACATACATACATGCATATATACATTGTAAGCAGCCTTCCAATGCACCACCGATTGGAACAACTGTCATAATAACTACCTATATTTACATATTAACACCCTATTAAGTACATATCATATAAGTTTGATCCATAACAGATATTTAATATCTATTTTTAAATTGATTAACGATCAATATACCCCTTAATCCATTTGAGTTGAAGTTGGCTTTCATTTTCGGCAGAAGAAGCTTCATCATCTTTATTGTATCCTTTGTTTTCTTCATTGTCAATAAATAGAGTGAAATCATCCAAGTCTTCTATGTCTTCAAGTGTATCAAAGTCAAACTCCTCTTCAAAGTTTTTATAATCTAATCCTTGCAACATGTGTTCACCATTAAGACCTTACAAATCATCTTCAAAGCTTACCTTTGCATCTTGCAATTCACTGTCTTCTTTATCATTGTTGGCATCCGGATTTTGATCCTTTTCTTCTTTAATAGGAGCCTTTTCAACCTTTGTTTCATCATCAATCTTGACTTCATCCTTGACCTTGAGCATCATCTTTGACATTTGCTTCTTCAATTTTGTTGCTTGATTCACCAACCTCTTTCCTTTTATTCTTTTCTTTCTCATATATTCAAACCATCAAATCCAAATATCCTTGATAAATGATGTTTAATTTTCACCTAAAATTGCATTCAAGCCTAGTTTGCTCGTAATTTCAAGCCACTTACCATCATTAGATACCTTTTTATTTCCTCCCATTTGATCAACAAACATGTATAAATCAAACAAATCAATGGGAGTACCATTTGGTAAAACCGGAGGATATTTCTTAGTGTATTGTCTAAAGTGCTCATCATAGAACCACTTTACAAATTTGACAAGTTGTCCCCTCAAGTATTCTTTGTTTGTCATAACATACTTTGCTATCTTTAGTGTATCAAGGAATGATACCCATATTTGATTTGGATCTCTATTATCAATAGTTATTCCATCATCCATAAAACACTCAAATTTGTGATCATAAAATCTTGGAAATATGATTCAACTTTGTTTCTTTCAAGTTCATAAACCGTTTGTGGATCCAAGGTTTTGTAAAGATTTTCAGTAAAATCATTATGATCCGTGTCAACATACCTTGACAAATTTGACTTACTTTCGGTTTCTTCCAAGATTTCTCGAGTGTCTTCATCATCAAACATACCTTTCACAAAACAAATATCACCATCAAACGTGACAATAAATCCTTGGTCATGTAATTGAGTCAAACTCAAATATTTTCATCCAAGGAAGGTATGTATAAACATTAGAGATTATTCATTTTCGAGTTCAAATAAAATTCAATCTCACCAATTCCTTGAGAAATTAAAGTCTCATTTTCATGAGTTTTAATTTCAATGGTGATTTCGTCTTTGAACTTCATAAACATGTCTCTATTTCCGGTCACATGTTGGTCAAATGACAAATCCACAACCCCAAATTTTATTCCAAGATCCATAATTGGTTCCCACAACCATAAATCATTTGGTATATCATAATTGGTAAAATCAACATATTCATATGTAAAATTTTTGCACTTACTAGTACAATTCGATGCGCGATGACCATGGCGTTAGCATTTGAAGCACCGGATTCTTCGTAACTTTTTCTTTAGCGATGGTTCACAACCCTTCGATCCCCCATTCGGGCCCTTTCCCCTACTCGAGGATTTGGTTGCCATCGTCATTTTAGAATCCATAACAGGCTTCCTTTTCCATTGCCTTTTCGGGGTCGAACCCAATCGCAACCTTGCCAAATTCCCCCTAACCCTTCGTTGTTCTGAATTAGAACGTTGGGCTATGTCCGAACAAGAACTGGGACAAGAGAATCGCTTTGGCCATGGTTTTCGAACCGTTAGTTCATCCCGAACACCATCAACGCATTTTTTGCCTTTGTTTTCAACCTTGCTCTGATACCACTGTTGGAACACAGTAGCAAATTCCCAGAATCGTTTTTGTGGTTGATCGGAGCCATTTGAATAAGAACTAGGATTGTATTTGAGTGTGTGTGTGTTGTGATCAAAGAAATAGAAAAACAGAGATATATATTGAAGTTCTTATGTATATTAAACTTCAATTAGTACCATTGCATCATTCGACATACATACATGCATATATATATTGTAAGCCGCCTTCCAATACACCACCGATTGGAACAACCGTCACAATAACTACCTATATTTACATATGGTAGATATCTTGCTTCAGAGGATCTCTCCGTAAGGGCCAATTATATAAACATGATACTTGAAAAACTATATTTCGTGATCATAGATGGTGGTAACATGAACAAAAATCACGAGGGTAATTACTATGGTGTTTTTTAGCATCCCGTTGTTATCAAGGGTGATGTTGGTAGGACTAGTCGTAGCTATTGACATCTTATCAATATGAAGAGGCTCGTGATCTATCTTGTAACAAGAAGTATGTTTGTTTTGATGATAACTATAACTTTAAAAGCGCTCAACATCCCGCGATGATGTCAGTTAGTATATAGAGGTTGACAACAAAGGTAAAGAAGCTCCAACCATGAGGTTGAAGGTGAGAATACGTTAGCATAGCGAAGAATCAAGAAGACAAGAAAACAAGCTTCGAAGAAAATTATCATGATGTTTATGGCATGAATCATGTTCTCAAGATATTAAAATATCTATGGAAGTGGGAAAACTAAATAGCACATCAACTAAAACTTCATACTCGACCTCTTTTTAAGCGAGCACATATGATTGGCTCGTATTTGAATCGATGGAAACGAGGATAATAAGACTCCTAAATAAAAAATAAAAAATAAAACTTTTTTAACAATTTAGCTTTTTTTAGTCGTTGAATATTTTGACTGAAGAAATTAATTGTCCATTACATGCTTTATATTTCGTTTAAACATCTGGGGCTCTAATTGATATGTGGGCAACTTTAACCAAATAATATTTTGGTTGGAATGTCCTAGTAATAGAGGTTAGTTTATATTGTTTAATAACTTTGATACGTGATGATAAACTTTCTTCCATTCAAATTTTATATTAGCATTTATCTAGCATTTCTTTCGTTGTTGTATTGTGTTACACACCTTGTCCATCGCCTTCTAGACTCGAAACTTATGACATGTTATCAAAGCCCAAATGTAACATAGTTTTGAAGGTGTCACTGACCAACAAAGATGCATAGTTGGAAAGCCGCTCCATAAAAAACAAACATGCATACATGGAGGAGAAAGAACATAAAGTTTATGAACTAGAAAAGATTTTTAAAAGCATCATGCTCTCAGCGGGCTCAAAGCTAGAGCTCACGAACATTGTGGCTGCTAGTTATCACCCTAGTGAAGATCGAGGATGTGTGGTTGTAACCGCTAAGCAAGGAGACGGGACAGACAGAAGGTGTTAGTAGTTTTATATTGTTGGTTTTTATTCATCACAAGGGTAAAAGAGTTGTTTTATGAAAGTTTTAAAATGACATGGCACGTTAGAGCATTCATATCCTGTTACCCGTTTTTATGCGAATGCATGCTTTAAATTATAGGGGATAATTGAAGTGATTATGAGTAAAGAATAGTAAAAATATTATTGTTCATCCCTATAATTTAAGAAACACTGTATTAACCCCATAAATTTTTTAATATTTTTAAAAATAAATATAAGTAGAGAAGAAAAAAAAAAAAAATAATAAAGATATGAAAAATATTATTTAACAGAAAAAAAAGAACAAAAATTGATTTTTAATGTAAATAGAGATGAAATGAAAAATGAGATGTGAATATTCTTACAAATTAAACAGTTATTTCATGCTTTGAGCCTTTAACACCAAACAGCAACAGCTTTTGGTAATACCAGCCCAGCCCAGCCCACATATGTTTGAACTGATTATGTTAGACGGTTACAGAACCCAATTATCAGAATTCATCATATCGACAAGGTTATAAACTTATATCACTATCACACTACCATCTATGTCCCACAAAACTAAACTTGTTCTCCATGTTTCGAGGAAACATGAATATCAAATTTACAATCTAAATTAGGATGGCAAACAAGTCGAAATGAGCTCAAACTCCACTCGATCACCTTGGTAAGCTCAAACATGATTCAACACATCAAACATGGATGATAAAGGCAACTGGAAAACCAATGAACTGTAAATACAAAACCTGTAGTTCCTCTAAGCTCATTTCTGAAAACAGACTAAATAACCTAACTAAACCACATTGAGATATGTTAACAACAAACCATGTTCAGGTAAGCAAAGTTAGATTAGAGCTCAATTTGAGATGTCAATATACTTTGGGTTTAAACTAGATGAAGCTCGAGTCATCTGCTTACCATCTTCAAATTCCTCCAACCACCAAAACAGGAAAGAAACTAGAAAGAAGCACTTGTCTAAATATTGTGCACCTTTTGCGAGACCAAAAGGAACGTTGTGATTGAGAAATGGTCCAAAATATGTAAAATGAACTTGTTACAAACCGAAGGTAATTGGTACAAGATTTGGAAGATTCAATGATTCTTGATCTCATTGTTTTGAAAACCAAACTAAATTATTTGGAACCAATTGCAAAAGACAACTTGGGGCGGGATTTATTCTTACCAAGCAGTTTTTTTGCTTTGCACGTTCTTCTTCTTCCTGCTGTTTTTTCCTTAATAAAGCTTCTTCCTTTTGTCTTTGAAGCTCTTCCAATTCCCGGTAACGTTCTTCCTCCCTCCTTTGTTGCTCCATTGCTTCCCGCCTTTGGGCTTCTTCAACCCTCCTTCGGTTCTCTTCAACCAACCGTTCTAACTCTTCTTTCTCTTTTTGAGCTTGTTTCCTATTTAAACAATCAGGTATTGCAATAATGATACAATTGTTCATCAATAAATGCATTTAGACAATCTCTGATCAACTAAGATTCACAAAACACTTGGGTTTGTACAAAGTTGAGGGAAATGTTTGGCTTTTGTCACTATCAGAGGTAGCAAGTTGAAAAGGGTCAAGGTTCGGTTGACACACACTTCTTTGTAAAAATAGACTTCGATGCTTTGAGCGACTTTAAACCTGTTTGACTTCTAAGTAGCCATCTCTACACGGTTAGTTGACACACATTTTTTGTACTCCTTAAAAATAGACTTTAGGCATTTAGCAACTTTAAACCAGTTCCATTTTTAAAGTAGCCTAATCTACACAATATAACTATACAATGGACACTAGTTTTTAATTCCATTTGAAAATTAAAGGAAAACAAACTTAAGATATTCTTAATAAATAAAATAAGAAAAGTCAAAACGCTTACCTCTTTTCGTCTAGCCTCAATAAGCGCAGCTTCTTTCTCTTTCTCAAGTTGAGCTGCGACATCAATCAAAACTTTCTTCCGCCCCTCTTCCAACCGCTTTGAATTTCCAGCTTAATGTCATCAGAGTTCAATCTCTCTGCACTCTCTTCTTAATAACTTCTTCAACTCTATTTGCAGTTTCTTCTTCCACCAACTTCATTTCTGCTTCCTGCTGACGCCTGATAAAATAACAAGAAAAACTATGTCAAAGAAGAAATGGTCACTAAGTCAAAAACCAAGATACTGCAAGTCCGCAACCATAGTGACAATTTGATGTTAAATATTTCATAACAAAACCAAAATCACTTTAACATGTACGTGTATGCTTCTAACAAATGACAAACTGACCTTCACGTTGACAAGAGCACTATATATATGTGATTATGCTTACAAAGCATACCTCTAACGAGTTCCTGATCCAAAAAAATGAGTTTCAAAACTCATGAACAGTAGATAAACGAGGCACCCAATTCATCATCAAATAAAACAAGTTGAACTATAGCAGTAGTATCTTCCTTCAATATAGCCTGTGAGAAAAATGTCAAGTAACCTTTCACAGTTTTAAAGCTAATCGCCACAAGGGCATCCTTTTAAGTGAAATGCCACAACCGAGTGGAGAAGGAAGAAAGAAAAAAACTAAGTTTCGAGCCTATAATGAAGGGTCTGTGTAAATTCACTATAATGATACAGATATACATGCAAATGAAGATAAGTAAATTTCATGATTAAAATAGAACAGCTGGAAAACAAGCAAAATAGGTCAACAGTCAATTCTTCCAGAAGAAATGGGAACTCGAGTCCAATTTGCGTTTCTAATAAGTTATTAGTTTCATAACGAAAATTGAAGATAATCAAAATATTATTCAAGGTTACCCCTTTTGCATAAAATAATGATATAAAACTGCAAGATCATCTGATTCTCAGAAAGATTGAAGTATGGAACACCAAAATGACAACATTGCAAGCATGTAAAAAGTGATCAGCTGGTATAAGTTAGCCTGTTAAGTTCTTACTTCCCCACTCCCAAAATTGTTGAGTTATAACCCACAAAACTATATGCCAAAATTCAGATCTTAAAGAGATTCCGTGTACTGGTCCTACTAAATGGCTTGAAGATGCAGAAAAGATATATTCTGAGATGAAGTTTGACACCATATATTGTGTGCCTCATACCATGAATCCAATATCCATTGATGATAACACTAGTACTAGAATGCATATACTAGTTAATTAGTAAAAAGGATTCATCATGAGTACAAGCCACTCACAGAACTGCTTGTGTAAATGTAGCACATGCCAACCCTGAATATACATTATGTGGTTTCACACGATTTTTGCAGTCATGTGATGATTTTTGCAGTCATGTTCATCACAAGCTCAAAAGGTTAATTTCAAGATCGTTGTTGCAATAAGTGTCCATAAATTGAATTTTGTATCAACATAAGTGCAGAGCCGTATAGTAAAAAGTGAGACTCTAGTTTGGATTGCTCTGAAAAAGGTTAATTTCAAGATCGTTGTTGCAATAGGTGTCCATAAATTGAATTTTGTATCAACATAAGTGCCAGAGCCGTATAGTAAAAAGTGAGACTGTAGTTTGAATTGCTCTGAAAAAGGTGACAGGAGTATATGTGGTATGCTTAAAAGTCGACAAGAAAAGTAGATAGCGCAAGGTTAATGCATTAAGAAGCCAGGCTGAAGCACAGAAGCGCTTGGTACAGAGTCCCAGACTCCCATTTCATGTGAAATGACCAAAATACTTGGTGATAATACTATGTTTAGGGTTTTGCTTTTTCTTTATACAAGTGGTATAGTTCAAAATTGACAGCAATAGCTTTTAAATAGAAACAAAAGACAATTAATTATGCAGAAAATATAGAAGAGAAAAGCCAAGGATAAAAAATTGTAGTCTTCACTTCTTTAAATAAGTAAAAAAAATAAAAAATAAATAAACCTCACTAGAAGATGGACAAAAAAACAGTCTATTAGGAAGATAATAAGAAACTTGTCTCAAAAGTCTTTCCAAAAAGAAAGCAAATAAAAATTATGCAAGGCTAGGAGCCTAGGGATGTAAATTTAGTGGTCAATTGTGCTTCTTGAAAATGTGGTTTCATGCCTTGCTCTATGCCACTTTTTCCTTTTTAATAACTTGTGAAAAACAGCTTTAGCAACCAGACATCAAAAGTCTATGAAGTGCTCCCATATTCATTTCTTCGGTTTCATATTGATAAACATGAAATCTGAAGCTACTGAGAAATTTTCAGAATCTCAACTATGTTAACCAAACAAATTGACAGCCATTTTCAATATATTCTTTACTTCAGTTTCATATTCATAAACATGTATGCAGTAAAATTAAAATTCTAGACTCTACAAGTTGTAAAAAATAAAAAAATAAAAAAAAGAACCTCGATACAAAATCTCAAATTACCATAGAAAATTTTCCAAGTATACCATGGAAAATTCGAACTTAAAAACAATTAAAACACTATTGATTTCTTACTGCCATACACTCAATACAAGTGTGGAAATGTGAATTTATGACAATTAGCAAAATATCATCCCCAACTTCAAATACCAAATGAGCTAATTCTAAAAATATCAACAAACCAATATTCTAACAGAATGCTAAATTAGTTTAATACATATTGTGGTATGTTAAATGTATGAAGAGCAAAGTACCACACCAAACAAAAAAGTATCCACATAACTGAAAGAGATGAATACAATATAAAAAATTTATGTAAAGTGATATACCTTTTCTTTGTTCTTCATCTTCAATTTTCATTTTTTCATTCACAATTTTGCGCTCGGTAGGCCCAACACTGGGGGACTTAGCTTTAGGAGACAATGAGGTACTCCTGCTTTTATGTCTTTTATGCCGTCTTGAAGTAGGTGAAGGACTTTTCCTGTGACGCCGTGGGGATATCGAGCGGCTTCTCCGCCTGTAAAAATAATATAATATGAGCCATTGCTTATTGTGGAAAGCTACAGAGAGAACCATATGCACCATACCATCCGACCTAGCACAATAGAGGCAAAAGCAATTTACAGTTACCTCTTATATTGCTAAGTACAAAGAGTGAGCTCCATCTTTTATCACAAGAAACCGCTAAATGTCACAATCGAGCAAGAAAAGAACACGAATCAGCACCCATCACCTGCTCACTTCCCATTTGGAGGGGAGCAACTGCTTTTTTATGTTTTTAGTACAAACGGGATGTATTGTTTCTGAATTATATTACATTTAGTATGCTCTTCCCCAAAATTCTTTTACATGAAAATTTCAAGGTTTAGTCAAAGTCTGATCTCTGGCAATATACAGCCCAACAATATGTTCTCAAGTCAACACTTGGAGGAAGGTTATATCTCATCAAAACAAATATTACAGGACTCATGAGTACTGAAAACTCTCAAAACCTCAACATGTAACATAATCATAAGTCAAAAAGAAGTCTACTTCGTTACTGGATGTCTGGATCATCTGCTATATGGATTCAATCAAGAACCCATCGCCTAGTAACTGTAAAATCTCACTCAAAAATAAATTCTTGAGGCATAAAAATAGCTATTCGCACATAAATTTAGAGAGAGCTCCTTTTAAATATGCAATGGAAATCTATTATATTAAAAAGTTCTTCCTAAAAATTCACTGACAAGTGACAACTGAGAAATAATAACTGTTGACAAGTAAACAATCTCACAACCATTATATGGCTGCTCCATCCCATACACTATACAGATTTTGATCAAGTGACAACGAAAAATCATGAAAAAGTTCTAAAATCCGAGAATTATTGATGCTCTAAGCTCAATTAAAATATCGCCAATGTTAATTAATGATATGCAAAAACTAAAACAGATCTATCACATAACTTTAACTCTGTCGAATCAAAACGCCCAAATATCAACGGAAGCAAAAGATAAACTGAAATTCATCAAATACACAAAAAGCACATGCTCATGCCGGTTGTATTGCTTAAATCACAATCGATAGTTCATAACACCTACAAAACTGTACTAAGAAGAAAAAATTGACATTCTATTGGCTGCTAAAACAATAAATAAAAAGAAAAACCGAAAAATAATCTTAATCGGGTATCAATCACCTGCTATAAGAATAAGGAGATCGGCTGCTTCGATCTCTATGGCTTCTATATCTGCGGCTGCCATACCTGTGCCCCACCGGCGACGGTGACCTCGAATACCTACGCCGTTTATACGACGGCGACCGAGACAAATCTCTATCTCGAGCCATACCTCCTCCGATAGATTACACCTAAAACACAAATTATCTCCCGAAACTTTAATAGTTCTCCGATCGTAATCCAATGAATGTTCTATATGAATGGAATCACGATACCGAAGATTAAGCAAGAGGTCGTAGAAATTGCGTATTGGTAGTTGAAATTTGCGACGAATGATAACCAAATATGCACCTTACGAATCGATTAGTAAGATCTGTAGAAACGATAAGTGTTTCGCTGTATTCAGGAAAGCGTTTGGAACCCTAGAATGTAGATCGTCTTTTGTTAACGCATTCAATAAGGAGCAACGTACTCTCGAAGGGGGTGTTAGGCTAGCTTTTTTAAAAAAACTTATAATTTTCTTAGCTTTTTTCGTAAAATAAGCTTAAAATGATGTTTAATTTAACTTTTAAGCTTATGTTTAATAGTTTATATAAGTTAATTTGAAAAAACTTATTTAAAGATGCTTATTAACCAAAAGTGATGTAACCTTTCTCGGGAGTGGACAAAGTCAGGTTATTTCTGACACGAAACTGTTAACATGACACGACACGAAATTAGCAGGTTTTGTGTTGGAGTTTAACAGGTTTCATGTTTTAAACAGATCGACACATTAAGACACGATAAAATTCGTGTGGATCTACAAGTTAAATACATGTTAACCTTTAAAGACCTGTTAAGAAACTTGTTTATATAAATATACATATTATTTAAAACAAACCCAAGTACACCACTTTACCCTACCCTTGGAAGTTGGAACTCATTACCGCCACTCACTCACAATTCACAAGCCGATCTCCATCTCGGCATCTCCTGTCCTCTTCAATCGATATCCATCTCCGGCTATCTTCTGGCCGTCGTCATCGTCCGGCCATCATCATTGTCTGGCCTTCATCATCATCCTGCCATCATCATCATCTGGCCACCGTACAATCGTACATCGATCTCCATCTCCGGCAATCGTCATCATCGTTGTCCAGCCATCTTCATCTCCATAAGTATATAGTTGTGAAAAAAAATATATTTTTACATTTGTTTTAGTTTAATGTATGAGCATAATACTTAAAATTAGAGTACATCACACTTGTCGTCATTTAGGTTTGTAGCAAATTTCAAGGTTTTTCCTTAAACTAAGAAAATAACAATTAATGTCCTTTATGTTTAGAACTATTAGCATGTTTCATCATTTTTCTTTAATGTCCTTTATGTTTAGAACTATTAGCATGTTTCATCATTTTTCCTTACGCCCGTTAGATTAAGACATTAAATAGACACATGTAGCCCTCATGTGAGGACAAAATAGTCTTTTACGTACCCTATCTTTTTCCCCCTCTTCTAATAAACCCTCTTAGGATTTTCCCCTCACTCCTAACACATCAATCAAACCTAAAATTAGTGTTTTTCATCACCAAATCTTCAAAGCTAATAATTGTTTTTTTTTTGTTTTTTTTAAAGAAGTAGTGATCTTAACCTCATGGACTCCTCGCAACCCATGTCATACCTTTTATGCATGTTCGTACAAGGCACCTACATCATCGATTATCTCATCTCAATGACCGGTTCGCCCCCTAAAATATGTTTCTTTTTAATACAAATGTCGATTCTTTAGATGGTTTGACCCTGAAATATGTCCGATATCTATTGACACCATCCCTGGTCTAATTAAAGCAAAGAACTATTTGGAATAAAATGTCAAACATCTCAGGTTGAAGTAAGAAAATTAAAGAAGGTGTTGATTATTAGTTAGATAGGTTTCTTCATCTTGTAATTTTGTTAAGGGGCGAGTAATTTCAAATGTTGTTTGGAAAGTAGTGGTTGTAATGATTCCAAAACAATTATAAATGGTGGTTTAGTTATAATGTAAATCAGCAATATGGCATATTTTCGTTGAGAATTGCGATGTAAAAGAAGTGAAAAACAAACCATTATAATTGCAGTGTACAAGTAAACAAACACAAACCATTATGTTCCATAAAAACATATCATACTAATCCATTGTCATTGCATAGTAAACAAAAGACATTACATACACATAATATACTAAACCAAGGTTCCAAATACACTACATAACAATTGTTTCAAATACATACTATGTAACATCCTACATCGGTTGGGAAGGGAAACAAAAGTCTTCTTATATGGGGCTGGATACCTTCCCTACCAAATGCGTTTTAAGACCATAAGGGGTGGG
This sequence comes from Flaveria sonorensis, assembly GCA_025506505.1. Classification (NCBI taxonomy): domain Eukaryota; kingdom Viridiplantae; phylum Streptophyta; class Magnoliopsida; order Asterales; family Asteraceae; genus Flaveria; species Flaveria sonorensis. Next base: position 18,688,092 of record CM046433.1, on the reverse strand, counting down.
CGCCTGAGGGCGTGCCGCTACCAAAGCAGACAATATCGGGTACGGTACTTGGGTTGTTACAAATAGTATCTAAGCCAGGGTAGGGGCGGTGTGCCAATGAGGATATTGGTCTCCCAAGTGGGGGTGGATGTAACATCCCATATCAGTTGAGAAGGGGATCAAAAGTCTTCATATTTAGGGTCGGATACCTTCCCTATCAGACACGTTTTAAAATCGTGAGGAATGGGCGCCTAAGGGCACGCAATTGCCAAAGTGGACAATATCCTGTACGGTACTTAGGTTGTTACATACTAAAACAAAGATCCAAACGTGTTGTTGATGCCAACGTAAGACTAACCTTGTTGCATTTTCCCTTGCATGACATGCAATTATGGCCTATATTTCCACACTTAATACATATAATTGTAGTATTTTTCTTTGATGGCCTTTCACCCTTTGTGATGTCTTCTAGCTTAATTGTTGACCTCTTCCTTGCCTTTTTGGGTCGTTCTACTGGTCTATGATAATTTGGTGGTGTTATATTTGTAGGAACTTTAGACTTTGCCTGGAAAGACCGACCATTAACAGGGTTAATCATGTAACCATTAACTTGGATCCAACTTTCCATTGTATAGATGGGATGAACCCAACTCTCTAAAATTCCAACATCTTGTCTATTTCTAGCCATGAACCAAATTGTTATCACTTCATGTTTGCAAAGCATCCCAGTGATTTCCCATCTCCTGCAAGCATAACACGTCTTACCCATATCCACAACACATTGATCACTATTTAGACCACTAACTGAATACTTACCTTTTCCATTCCAAAACACATTGTAACTAGCTGTTTTTTTCTTGATTGTTTCAAACATTTTGGTTATAGTTGGTGTCAATAGCCCTTCACATCTATCAATAAGCTTCAAAACAATCACAGTCCATCTCATGAGGTACTTCCTTATATATTGGCTTTTGTCTACTAGAGAAGTGTGATCTCGACCAGTGTTTTGAAGGTATGTTTGACAACCAAGATTATGCATCCTTGTTGAACTTTCTCAACTGATCCATTGCTTTTTGAAACTAGAAAAGTGTGGTTGAGGTAACATATTTCCAAAGCATATTTTTATAAAGTTTCCCTTTGAAAGTTACCTTCATATTCTCACTATATACGTCAGACAAAATATGTGCTCAGCACATGGGAACACCCTTAATATTGCAAGAATGATACCTTATTCAAGCCAATATTTTAAACATGTTATAAAGTTTGAATGTGTCAAGTTAGATAAAAACCAAATTAAAACACATACCTTTTGTCTATCATTAATGAATGTAAAGTTTGAAGTTTATATTAAAGTCCAAATCATCACTTAGGAGTTCAAGAAACCAAGTCCAAGAATCAAGATTCTCTGCCTTTACAATTACTAAACAGACATGGTATATCCCATTGTTTAGGTTAACACCTATTGCACTTAATATTAGACTCGGGAATGGACCTTTCATGAAAGCCCCATCTACACCTAACATATCCCTCTCTAATGACTTAAAGCATTATTTTAAAGCTCCAAAGCAAACATACATTCTTTTGAATTTTCTAGTTGTATTACTTGGATTAATTGTTGTTCAACCTCTAGTTGTACCTGGATTTGTAGTCTAAAGTTCACTAACATAGTCCTTCAGCAAAGCATACTTTATGTAATCTCCTTCAATCTGTTTCTTAGCTTTAGTCGTGGCCTTGTATACTTTGATTTTAGAAACCCCAAGTTTTACTACCTTTGAAACTATTCTTGAACTTACTTCACAAGTATCTATGAATTTTCTTCAACTTGAATAAAAAATTTTTGAGATAAGAAAGTGAAGGTGCAAGCATTAATGTTCCTTGTTTGAAGGCATTTATGTTCGGTAACTGAGGTCATCACCATCCAAGATCCCGATCCACTTTCTTGTTATAGTAACAAGACCCACACCATTGATATTGGTGAGGATTTATCTTTTTCCTTTCCCACTAATATTTATCTTTTTTCCTTTCCTCTGTCTTTAGTCACTATTAGACCCTTATATTTCTATTGACTACTACTGCTTGTCATATGGGTTCTATCTTCTCTATTTCAAATTTTGGTAAAACCCATGACATGATTCCCTAACCCTTATCTTATTATCATTCACAATTTTGATAAGACTTCCAGTTTCAACAGAATGTGCTCTAATCAACTTCTTCCCTTCTTCTTTACTTCCAAACAATTGATCTAGATAAATTGCATTTTTTATTTGACCTCCTTAGATAGTTTAATTAGTGTCTTCTTATGCTTATAGCATTCACATCGGATTCTGACCCATTTTTAAATACCTCATTGTCCAACATCTCTTCTTCAACATCTCCCTAATCACTTATAACATTGTCCTCTACATCTATATCAACATCCAACTGATAATCCCTCATATCTACTTCAACATCTACTATACTATTACTATCATCAACCATAAAATCACTATCATCTTCATCATTTTCATCCTCATAACTATTTTCTTGATTCTCATCCCTAGTGCTGTTATTTTCAATTTGATCATCTTAATTCTCATCCCATGTTACATTATCTTGAATATGATTATCTAGGTTCTAATCCCATATTGCATTGTCTTGAATTTGATCATCTACATTCTCATCCCCAGTTTGATTCTCTTTAATTTGATCATTCACATTCTGATCCTCAACTGGAATACTTACATTCTCGCTTGCAAATCCTTGATCATATGAAAGATGTAATCAATCTAAATCGGTCACATTATGGTTATTTCAACTTTATTCCCCACACCAGTAGGTTGCCCGACACCACTAGGTTGCCCATTTCTACTAGATTGTCCCACTTCATGCCATCCCAGTTGCAATCTTCTTGAACTATATCTTTTTCACCGTAACATCACCAGTTCCTTCATTATTAACCTTTTCAATAGTAATTTTGTTGGTGATCAAAAATACATATGTAGGTTTGTCTTGCGAGTTTCAGTATATATATTTATAAGCTTATGCACAGACATGTATTTGAACAAGTTCAAAATATATGAGTCGTTACCTAGGCTTGAAGACCAAAATTTAAATCACCTCCAAGAACTAATAAATAGTAATATATGGGCTCTACATCAACTGCATAACCTAACTCTACCATGATCACATCCATCTCGTGCACTGAGAACTTGTGAATAATAATCAAATCCACGTAAATAATCTTACCTCCCATGTAACTACACTCTGTAAATCGAGTAAAGGAACCAGTATGATGCAACTTGATGGAAAAAGATTAGGAAATCCAACTTCATTTTGAAAATAGTTTTGAAGTTACTACATTGATTAAGGAAGATGAAGAAGTGAGAAACATAATATTTGGGTAAAGAAAGATTATCGTATAGTTGATCTACTTCAACTTGATCCATTATTGGTGTATGACAAAACCTAAGTCTGCCATTGACGGATCACTTATAAGAATGAAGATGATGAAGTTGATTGAGCATTAAAACTAAAGGGAAATCTAGGGAGGGCTTAATAGAAGAGGGTGAATGAGAAAAAGCATCTAAAAAGACTATTTGGCCCTCATGTGGGGGCCACGTGGGTCCATTTAACATCGGAATCTAACCGGTGTTAGAAGAAAGGATGAAACGTGCTAATATTTTTAAACATAAAAGACATTTATTTCCTTAAAACCTTAAATTTGCTAGAAACCTAAAAAATAAAAATTATAATTTACTCTTTAAATTAAAAATAATCTCGACTACAACCATAAGATACGTGAGAATACTATATGTTATATGCTTTATGTTTTTGTATTTATCTTATCAGTTTTTCAAGTAGAAATACTAGTGTTAATTTCAAATATCTTAATATTTATACAAACTTAAGTTTATTGTATCATGAGAATTGTCTGCATATTTACATTTTACCATGTGTATTATACTTAATGTTCTTATTTATTTCTTGTCATCTATAATATTCTATACTCTTAATTTTGTCTTATGAAAAAAAGAACAGAATCATAGTGTGATATCTTAACTTAACCATTTGTATGTATTATCTTATGGAGTTGTACGAATAATGACGATGAATAATTATGTTGTATGACCACTTTTGAATTTTGTATGAAATATTTCCTGAAGAACTTAAGGTTAAAAGTAATTTGTAAATGTTAAAAAATGACCTGTGAAGAGATAAAACACAAAATTTATAATGGTTTATATGGATGTTTATACATTCATGTTACATTAACTCCTTGGTATCCACCAAGGCTTTGTTTCACTGATAACTTCTCATTAGTCAAGGTAATGATCACTGGTTCAAGTTTCACTAAGATGATAATGTTCACCGCTTTTACTTCTTTCTAAAACGGTAGCGATAACCTTGCATATCGAACCCTTTCAAATCTCTCATATTTTAGGTAGGGTCACCACCTTATAATGTAAGTGCTTGGATATAAATATTACAATGAGTTGAGCAAACATTTATTATATTTTTAATATTCTTACCACGTTAAATAATTCATAATGACTCAAGAATAAATACATGGATTTTTATTTTCTTATTTTTGGCATTTTTAACTCTCAACACTTCAATCAAAAAATAAGATGAATAGTTGTTTGAACACCAAGGAGGAGATAGGATGAAAAATAAGTTTGTTTAGAACAATCTAAGCCTCTTTGTAACATGAAATTGTTTTTCAAAGTATATCGACAGGTGTTTGTGCGAATGAATTGAACAAATAAGCATTAAAAGATCGTAAAAATATAAAAAAACAATCATCATGGACTTCCATTATCATCAGCCTTAGTGATTGTTCGTCCATAGGTGTGATTAATTATATACTACGACTCTTTTGGAAATTAACACTATATCAACCCTACTGAATGTTCATCCATATGTGTGATTAATTACATGCTATGACTCTTTTGAAAATACACAATAGACACGCCTTTTTACGTGTTAGAGAATGGTATGTGTATGGGAGGGTTTATTAGAAAACCAATAGCTATGCGAAATGAGAACGATAACATGGTTTTTACATATATGTCACACATAGGTTATGTATATGTGACAAATTTTCATTCGACATAGTATTATGTATACATAACAATTTTTATTTCTATACTATGCTCAACATGTATGTAATACATAGTTAAATATCATCTTAAAATTTAATAGAACAAAAAGTTTATAATTATGTTAGTGGTTTATGTAATTTTTGTTTGTTTTTACATAACTATTAGTTTTCTTACTTATGTGTGTGTGTGCAAAGAGAGATTATTAATCCAAAGTTGAATCCTCAATATTTTCAACCTCGCCAATGGCAATTACTTGGTCACAATGTTTGCTCAAATGCACACCAATAGTGTGAACTGTGGTTTGGATCAGTGGCAACTTTCCTGAGATGTGGCAACTCACTTGCTATAACTAAGGAGTGTGAATCCGGTCAGCACAACATTTTTTATGGGAAGTGATCTCTTTTAGTTCGTACTCTTACTCCTTGTTATAGTAACCATTTCAGTCTATATTTTAAACTTTCTAAAAAATGCATCGATGAAAGACATTTAAAAATATGTGATGAACGGGGAGAGTGGTGGATGTGTTTTTCTTGAACCGTCTAAGTCATGGAATTGGACCTAATTGAAAGAAATCTTTCGCTGCTATGGTTTCTAGGAAAGAGCATATAAGGGTTTCTAACTCTAAAAATGTAACGTATCACAAAAAACTCCGACCAAATGATTTTCGTGACCTCTCGACCCTAGTTGTAGTCTAACGGCAAAGGTTGTAGATGTTAATATACTACCTAATCTTCATCAAGTTTGTTCCTAAGAAGGTTTCATGAAGATTGACTTTTGATATACCCGTAAAAATGTATTTTGATTGATTTTGAGTCCCCCGTGGTGTGTATGAAATTCAAAATTTATGCAGAAATTAGCTTATTCTTCATTAACTTAATCATCACTACCTTAAGACCTTCCAGATTTTGAACATTACATCAATGTTCTTGGTAGGAGTAACAACTTGAATCAAGTGAAAAAGGTCTAGTAGCCATATCTTCTAAAATCGATGCTTCTAAAAGGAATGGCATGTCAATGATTAAAATCAAACTATATTGAGATTGGTAAAACTATGGACTGTTAGATGGATGGATATATATAAGATCTTGGGAAAATGATTACTATGATGAGTGAGAAATTAGTGCGTTAATGAATGTGATGTATATTAGTATACGTGGGGGTGGGAATTCAATAGGAATAAGATTAAGATGTTTGATGCTAAATGTAGTATTAATTTTCTTGGTATCTGGTATGTGCAAATAGTATATATATATTTTTTTTGATAAATGTTTTTAACAAAATTCAGTACTAAATAGTTTTACTAATACTAAATTACACATACAAAAGACAAGTGAACCTGTCATGAGATAATATAGTATTGTTAAGAACCGAGTATTAATCCATGGACACACTTAGCCTACTCAACAACCTTTATAATTGACTATCAGAATGACATAAGTTTGATTTAAAGTAGTGTTGTAAAACTCGGCCTAGGTGGCTGGCTACTAGGCTAGTACTCAATACTCGAAAGTGTGCCGAGGCGTTTTTCTTCAACTCGGTCAACCTTACTCGTAATCGGTCAAACTCAAAGCAAATCGGCTCTACTCGGTCCAACTCGGCCTACTACGGCCCTACTCGGCCAACTCGGTCCAACAGGTCAATTCGGTTAAGTCCGACTTTTGCTGTTTTTCACCGAGTGCGCTATTTTTCACCGATTCTTGTTGTATTTTCGTTGTTTTTCATTTATATACTTTAAAAAATAAGTATTATATTATTACTACATGTATACATATTAAAATGAATATCATATTTTAAAATACTATAGTATTTGAAATATCCTTTTTGTTTATAGTTGATTTTCACGTATTTTGTTATAAACATTAGTAAACTTATGATATTTGACATATATATAATTTCTCAAAAATTTATATATTTGTAATTTACCATGTCCGAGTACACCTCGCCTAGACCGAGTACTCGCAACTCCCCCATCGACTGACCTGACAGGCCTAGTCGCTTTTGCAACCATCAAATTGACCAAATATGTTTTGATTTTTCTTAAATGATAATTTAAATAGATAATGATAAATAAATATAAAGACTTTTGGTGATTTTTTGAGTGAAGTAAGGCTATCATTTTAATATAGGTTTTACTTTAGTAACTATGATTAATTGATGGTGTGGTTAAAGATATTGATTAATGTAATTATGTTAAGACAAAATTACAGAAAACGCTCTTTATGTTTTCTCAAATTTCACAGGACGTTCTTAATGTTTAAAAGTAACGTTAGCTGTCCTTTATATTGTATTTTGTTTCACATTATGTCCTTTTTAGATAACTCCATTAAATAATATGGTTATGTCTTATCACGTGATAGTCACGTGATGGGTAATATTGTAATTTTAGTCCTCTCCCCTTAAAGTCAGACATTTCTTGTTTGATAAAACCCCAAATTCAATTATCCCCCAAATTGAACCTTTGACAAACCCTAATTTGTGGGAGATGACGACTGTGTATTGCTCTTGTGGGAGAGAGGCCACAATAAGAACTTCTTGGACATCTTGAAATCCAGGTCGTCGTTTCTATTCATGTCCACTAAAGGTATGTAGCAATTTTTTTTTGATTTTTTCAGTTAATCACCCAAACCTTTTTAAAGTTATTTTGCAATTATTATGTAGGGCTCGCAATGTAAAGGTTTCACTCGATGGGTAAATAGACCACCAATTGATATTATACCTGGTGTTTTGAGGCTAAATTAAAAGCTAGTGAAGCTGATTCAAAGAAATTCAAGTCTTATTTGATTTTGACTTGGATACTTGTTATTTCATTTTTTTTTTGCTAGTGTATCATGTAATTAGGCTATGTAGTGTAATGATCTGATGTAGAATTTTGTTTTGTAAAACACTGTAGTTTTAATGAAATGGAATGTTATGTTTAAATAGATATGTTTTAATACAATTATAGTTTAAATACATCACAAATAAAGTAGTATAAGCACCAAATGAAAATGACAAAAACATAAACTGATTTGTAGGTTTAATACAAGTCAAAGTGTTTTAATACATAGAACGACCAACAACCAAAAGAGATCTATAGTTTCGGTACATAGAACACCTAAAATACATTAACCAAATAGCATAAAACAAGAGAAACCAATAGCTTCACTTCCTAATATGTTTTCCCTTATCAACATTCTTCACAACCTTGCCATCTTTCTTACCTTTGCTAACAACAAACCCACTAGTTGCAGCACCTTGAGACTGCCCTTGATATTATTGCCCTTTACAGGTTTGGCTGTTATGACCTATCTCTTTACACTTACCACAAGTAATGGTTGTATTCCTCTTTGATAAATTTCCACCCCTTCTCACATCTTCTAACTCAACTGTAGACCTTTTTCTTTTCTTTTTTGGTCTGCCCACTTGATTATGATGAGTTGGTGGGCTGATAACAAGTGGTGCTACTAATTTAGACCACAAGGAATTGCCATTGATTGGAAAGATCTTGAAATTGTATACATTCTTCCATATTTCTAGCTTGTAGACTTGATGCACCCAAGTCTTTGATATTCCAACTTGTTGACCATATTTCTCCATATTCCAATTTATTTCCACAGCATGTTTACAAGGAATTCCTGTGACTTCCCATCTTCTACAAGTACATGAGTTTGAGCCATATTCATAACACATTGATCACCACCTGGACCAGAAACCTCATATTTATCCCCCCCCCCTTAATTCCAACTAACAACATACTTGGTAGCTTCTTTTCTTATTACCTCAAATAACTTGGTTGCAGTTGGTGTCAAAAATCGTGACTTTTATCAATGACCTGTAGGACATTAACTATTCTCTTCATAAGGTATTCTCTTATATATTCGAGTGCTGTGATTATAGGCTTATCTCTATCATCTAATATCTTGGAATTGAAGACCTTACACATGTTATTTAGGAGTATATCTGAGTGTGCCCTTCCTATATATGAATCAAGTATATAATGAACAATTAATATACATTATAATTTACAACACATACTTTATAATTTAGTTGAGAAGTGAGACCTAGACTAGTGCTTTGGTTCAATCCTTCATAACCATAAGTGTGCATCATTGTTCATGGCCTTCAGCACCTTTATTTCCCTTTCCAACTAGATAATAGTTGTTGTTGCTAGCTTCCATAATATATCTTTATATGCCCTCCTTTATAATGAACCTTTATATTCTCATGAATGTGTCCTCATCAGTGTGTCTGAGACAGAATCTGTGCTCAGCACATGAATATAGATTTGTAATAGCCTAAAGAATCCCCTATTATAACATTGACAAAAAAAAGTTTTAATATAAATAAGTAACAAATGCAAGGTTGAATTAATAATCAATAATCATAGTCTAACCTTTTGTCTATCATTGAGAAAACTGAAATTCGAATGCCTTTCAAGATCTAAGTCATCACCTAGACACTCTAGAAACCATGTCCAAGAGTTTATGTTTTCATCTTCAACTATTGCATATGAGAGAGGATAATACCATTATTTGAGTTAACTCTGATAGTAGTGAGAACCTGTCCTAAATATGGACCTTTCATAAAGGCACCATCAAGCCTGAGTAAATCTCTTCTAATTGCTTTAAAACCTTCCTTTAAAGGATCTAGGAAAATATACATCCTCCTTAACTTCCTGGTTGTAGAATTTGGATCTGGATGTGGTTCAATATCAATCTTCACGGTTGTGCCTAGGTTAGTCCTCATGAGTTCATCTACATAATCTCTACGAAAAGCATATTCAGAGCTATAATCACCATGTAGTTGCTTATGTGCTTTAAAACAGAAACTTCATAATTCTTTTGGAATTACTCTTGTAAAGCCTTGACTGGTATATTTGGATTACCTTTAATTTGATCCATTAATTTTTGAGATATAAAAGTTAAAGTCATGGCACTGATGTTTCTACTTTGAAGATATTTATGGTGTGGATTTAAAGTGTGCACCACCATGTCTCTATTACAGAATCTTTAGAAACCAACACACAAAAGGACAAAGATATTGTTTAGGGTTTTCTTCTTACCCCTGCCTCCTTTATTTTTTTTATACTACCCATGAAGTTTCACCTTTGTTAGTTTAAACCCTTATATCATTAGACTTATTAGGCTTTAATTTTTTAGGTTTCTCAATCTTCTCTTTTTCCACTCTAGGTATATAACCTTCACATACAACCCTTAACCTTCTCTGATCATCTTTAATTTTTTTCAACATCCTTGTTGTTCAACTGTATGATTTTTTTAAAAAACCTTGGCATCATTCTTACTTGCTAACTGTTGACCTATGTAAAAGTTAGAATCATTAGCATGTGCCCTTCTAAGGTGTCTTAAATTTCTATTCCTAATACTCCCTACATTCTTATCACTACCACTCCCACTTTCAAAATTTTCATTATCCAACACATCTAAATCAAAGTATGTTTCTTCCATGGCATTAACCTCATCTTCATCAACAATAAACTAGAAATTCCTCATATTAATGTCACTTTCTTCTATGTCATTATCCTCATCTATAATATAATCACCATCTTCATCACTAGATCCACCTTTAACATTCTCACCATGTCCAAAAGCATTTTGCTGAATATTATCATTCTCAAGTTATTAAACATCATTCTGATTGAAGAAGGGATGAAAATCAGAAATACCATCAAATACAAAGTCACTGATAAAATCTCCATTAGCAACATTGGCAGACTCTTTCTGCTTTGATCCACTTGATTCTCCTACTACATTTTATTGTTCTTGTGGACTTATCCTTCGACTCTCTATTAGCTTTGGCTACAGTTCGTGTATTTCTTCAATAACAACAATGGATTGAGTGCCATGATACGGTTGGATGTTAGTGTTACCATGGTCAATAAACACTTCAATAAGCCTATTATTAGCTCTAACAATATCGAGAAGTTTAAAAACATCAGAATCATCAACTAATCGATAAAGCCTGGTATTTAAATCAATTGCTCCAGGTTCTCTAAAATGGTAATAACTACGAACCTAATTAGGATAACTCATTTTCTTTCTGATGGACTCCAATTCGTGCACACAAAACTTATCGCTATCCAAGAAATCCACCAATGTTACCACACTATTTTCATACCTATGATTAGGAAATGAAGTAAAATAACCTCCATGATGCAAATTTATAAAAAAAAAGGGTTGGATACATCTCTGAATTACACACACAACAAAACACAATATAATCATTAACAACTCAAAAAATACATTTTGATGAAGTATGAACAATGTTGAATTAAACCTAACAATTCATCGTAATCATAATCATCAACTTTGATTCGAATATGATAACCATCTCCATTAGTTGCCATCGTCTTCTCAATTGTAGCTTTGGGGGAAAATAAGCAAAACTTTTTGATTATTAAAACCAAGGGAGAGGACTAAAATTACAATATTACCCATCACGTGACTATCATGTGATAAGACATAACCAGATTATTTAAAAGAGTTATCTAAAAAGGACATAATATGAAACAAAATCCAACATAAAAGACAACTAACATTACTTTTAAACATTAAGAGGCATCCAGTGAAATTTGAGAAAAAACATAAAAGACATTGCAGGACCGGTTAAGGGATGGTCAATACAATCAGTCTCATAATGGGGAACCGGGTTTGTATAAATGATACTAAGAACACAAGTAAACAATGTGACAGAACTAAGAACAAGAACAGAGTAATATGGTTTTCAAGTATACTGTATATTGCTCTCAACTTCTATTACAAGTGTTACAAAGCACGAAAAGAAATACAAGGACCTAAGATACTTATACTACATCCTACAGTCGTCCGTACTATGGTAGCTAGATGGAAACACTAATCTAGACAACAAGATCAATGTAGAGTCAAAAGGCAGATTGCCTTTTGACTAGTGATTATGACATGTCATAGCTCATATTATTTATATTATAAAAAGGATAACATGTACAAAGAAGGCAGTTACAGACCCAAGACCATAATCTATAGTTTACAAAAGCATGGACCTTTTCACCAACTTGTATAAGCTGGTGAGTCTTCAGAGTTGCAGCGGAAAGTAAGTCAGCTTTATGAAAAAGTAGATCAGAGAAAGCATGTCATCTCTGTCTTCGAAAGAAATCAGTCTTCACTTCATTTGGCTTCGGAAGACTTTGTCTTTGAAACTTCACAAGACTTCATCTTTGGCTTTGGAAGATTTGGACTTTGGCTTCGGAAGACTTTACACTTAGAATAATTTCTGTGGAGAGTGTAAAACTTCCGAAGTAACTTCTACCTTGTACATCAATGCATGCATGCAGGAAGCTCCTTGGTTGTTTTGGCTTATTTGGTTGCTTCAGCCTTCTAATATAACCTTACAAACTCCCCCTATGCTGATGCTACCAAAACAGAGAAGTTATTCAGATGTTGAAAGTCCTTATTAGGATCAAGACCTTTTTCATCATCTGGTCAGGATCCCTCAGAATCTCATAATATCTTCTCATGTCATGGAAATCATATAGAGGAAGATCAAGCATGTCTTGCCAGAAATAGACATCTTGACCTGCTTGATCTTTGAAGACATACCACATGTCTGGATTAGCAGTAAAAGTCCAGGACAAGATGGGTCTTCCAGTTGCAAGAGGCTCTACTTGAGTTGGAGTTGGTTGAGCAGCCTCTTCTTGCACTACCTCAGGATGCTTTGACTCATCCTAAAGTGTAGAGGTGGATGCCTTGGTCTTCTTCTTGGAAACACTCTTCATGGCCATCTTTTTCCTCCTCTTTGAAGTCTTTAACTGAGAGGACTGGTCTTCAACACCAGGTTGTTCTATTGTGTCTCTCTCAGTTAGGTTCTCTTCTCTCACAGGCTCAGAAGGAGAGTGAAGAGGACCCTGCTGTGGATTAGAAGATGAAGTTAGCTGAGATTCAGCCCTAGGTCCAGGTTGTGTTGTATCAGGTGGTTCAACCTTGACAACCTCAGGTTGAACTGGACTTGGTGGAGAATGCAAGTCAACAAGCTCTCCCTTTTAATCTTCTCTTGATCACTCTAATGTGCTCATCCATAGTGGATAGAGACATTGGACCAAGCCTCCTTCTAGAGAATCCATACAGCTTCAAGAAGCTCATCATCCTTTGTCTATCAGCAGACTTCTTTTGGCTCTTTTGGATGATGGCTCTTGACTTTGCAGTTTCTTCCCTTAATTTTCTCTTAGCAACCTTTTCTTTGGTAACTTGTTGCTCCAGCTACTTAAGATACTCGAATTCAATATATTCATATGATAAGGGAAGAAGTGTAGATTCCTGATAGAGACCTGTTGCACTTAGGTAGCTAATCATGTTTTGTCTATCAGCTTCCTTGTCTACCTGAGGTTGTTCAGTTGCCACAGCCTCTTTCTCATGACTTTTCTGAACTGGGGAGAGGATAGGAGCATGCTTGTAGAGCCTTTTTTGTCTCCTTTCTTCCTTGATTTTGAGGAGCAATGCTGCATCCTCTGCCTCCTTCCTCTCCTTGGACAATTCCTTGTCAGCCAGTTCATTCAGTTCATCAAAGGGGAGAGAGAGTAGTTTATCCATATTGTAGTTTCTGGTCCCCAAGTAGGTTATCCTGGCTGCCCTCAACTCATCATCCTGAGTATTTAGCCTGGGGGCAGCCCTAATGGCAGCTTCCATGAAGCCTGGAGACCTTCTTGAACTCTCTCCCCTTTGCTTCCTCTTCCTCTCTCTCTCCTCCTCCTCGATATCCTCAGATGTCATCTTCCTCTTCCCTTTGTCACGCACAGGCCTTAGTGACTCAGGGTGGAGAGAGCTTTGGCCTTCATTGCTTGGTTCAGCAGTCAAGCTCTAGCCAGAGAGAATTTGTGAAGCACCTTCACCAGCTGGTGCCTCACTGAGGGTAATGGGTGCCAAAGAAGTTTCGGTCTCAAGGTTCACAGGTTTAACTTCTGGGCCTTCAGTCAAGGCTTCCCCTTTGAAGCTAATCTTAGGGTTCACCTCAACATCCAATTGACTAAAAATCTCACCTACTAGCCTCTATATATATAGTCTTGGCCTCAGCTTGAATTCTTCTAGCACCCTTTCTTGAATCCTATCTGCTAATCTTGCAGCTTGTCTGTTTTGACTTGGATTGACAAGTGGAAGATCAATCAGATAGATGCTCTCATAGAAGCTCAGGTTGAAAAAGTTGAAAATTTCCTGTTGACCCTGAGATCTAGAGATGACAAGAGCTCTTCTATCAGTGTCATACCTCCATCCCATGATTGGATTCTCAGAGTGATGAGATGGGGTAGGCATAGCTCTGTGAATGCCCTCCTAAAACAAACTTTGTATGAGTGAGTCCACATCCATGTAGACTTGGGCAAGTGAGTCCATATTCATGTAGACTTGAGGAGGTTGCTGAGTATGGACCATTGCAAGTGAGGGTGGTGAATCCACAAAGTCGATACTCTGTGAAGAACTCCCAGGTTATGTGATTGTTTGGACTTTCTCCCCCTTTTTGGTAGCATCACCTTCTTGCATAAGTGAGCTTGGGGTTGGGTCTGTCATATTCACAGGTTCTTGTGGACCTGGTTGAGTTCTCCTGAGTGGTCTCTCAGCTAACTTTCCCTTGAGATCAGTGATCTCAAGTTGCTGGTCATTGACCCTCGTTTGTAAGACAGTCACATGAGATTCTAGGTGACTTATCTTTGAGACTAAATAGGTGCATGTTTTTATCAGTTTTTGCACCTTTAGTTTCAGACTCCCCTCATCTTCATCAGAAGAATCACGAGGGGATGAGAGAATAGGACCAAGGTCTTCTTCCTTATCACCAAAACTTTGTCATTGGCTGTTGGATTTCCCGTGCATCATGACAACTTCAAGTGAAGTGTCAAGAGGCTGGGTTGCCATGGTTGAGGTCTGAATGATGTAATCACTTGCTAAAGTGAGAGCCTCTTCCATATGGACCTCCTGAACAGGTTCAGGGAGATCCACCTCAGTAGTAGGTGGATGATGTGGGCTAGACATGGGAGAAACAAGAGTACTCATCTCTCCTTGAATAGGGGTGAAGAAGAGAGACTCATGATACTCACTGAATCCCATTTCTTCATCATCAATTCAAGGTTTGGGATTGGTTGGTTTAGATCAAAAGGCTGGGGATGGTAACTTTCCCCTGAAGGTTGTTCACTAGAGTTTTGAGACACATAGTGAAGGCTTAAGGCTGTAGGGGTTGTGAGCTCATCAGGCTGAGCATGAGGAACCTCAGCACTGATCATAGGTGAGATGGGAGTGATTTGCTCCTTAGGAGAAGTGGGAGCTCCAGTGTCCACTTACTCCTATATGGGTGATGATATAGGGGCCTGCACAAACTGAGTAGCATGTGTAGGGGTTCGTTTGGATTTTCTTTGGTAGGTGATGGTTATTTTTGGTTGTATTGGTGGTTGGGAAGTAGAAGGTGTGGGTTCAACACTAGCTGGTGCTGCTAGGTTGTCACCTTGAGCAATGAGCTATAACATTTTTGGGACAAGGGTTGTTTCTACCCCTGAGAAGCCAATAGTTGGCATCCTCATGGTCTTGAAGATGCCGGGCATCATCTGTCCCAATTTTAGAATATTACCTGTTCCCCTCAACTGTGAGCCCAGTTCACAGTTGAGAATGTGTTGGACATATCTAGAAAACATATAATACTCTAAGGAGTCTAAGTTTGCAAGTAAATTAGTATAAACAAATTATGAATACTTGAACTTAACCCCTTGAACCATCCCATGGACTATAAAGGAAAGGTCTTTTGGTCCTAACCTCCATGCTTGTTGGATAAGCTGTGGATAACCACATGGAGGAGGTACTTCCACTGAGAGGAGACCTTCCCCTTTCTGAAGGTCCTAACGAGAAGTCACCTTCATAGCCCATCTGCGCAAAGGAGTGGTTGACAACAGATTTTGGAAAGGACAAATCACCTTCTACATCATCCAGCTGAAGATGAGTGTTAATGGAAGCTGGAGTGATAAAGATTGTCCTCCCCTGCACTATGGCAGACAGTGCCTTCTCTCCATCCATGGTGACCTCTTGGCAGGTCCTCTAGAATTCCAACAAATGATCCTCATAGAGAGGAGGATCAATGGTGAGGGAGGTTAAGTAGTTCGATAAAGAAAGGCAACGGCAAACCTCTGAGAAACCAGGATCTTTCTCAGAGTCTAACAGAGCAACTTGATTATGTTGCCTGTGAATCAGGTTGGTTTCTGCGATCGGGGTTGGCCATTTGAGGTAGCTTTACAGAGAAGGAAGATAAGAACAAAGGCGGTTTGTGGGTGAAATTAGGTTAGAGAAAAATGCAGATTAAGAGGATAGTGAAAAGAGGAGGTAACCGTTGAGACAATATATATGAAATGGATTTGAGACAAAGTTAAAGAAAAAGAATAAACTTGGAAATCCTAATGTCGGTCCCACCTCTGAAAAAGTGCCCTAAAAGGTAGTTTTCTTGGAAGTTAAAAATCTTCCAAAGGTAATTTTGCTTCGGAAGTTTTAGGAAAAAGCTTCCGAAGCCAATTTGGCTTCGGAATATATTCTTAAGATCTGTGAAAATTTTGCTTCGGAAAAAAATACTTAGAGAATTTTGCTTCCGAGACATGTTTGGTTTCGGAAGAGATTAAGACTTGAGAGTTTTATTCTAAAGAGAATAAATATTCCGAGACTTAATTGCTTTCGAAAGAAAATTGTCCTTCAAATACATGTAAGTACTTAGAAGCATATTTAAGCTTCGGAAGATATCTCAGAATTTCTTCCGAAGGTAAATGTGTTAAAAGTAGTTATTTGACTTGAAGACATAATTTTCTTCTGAAGACAACTTGAAATCTTTCGAAAGAAAATATGTTTGGAAAATTTTTCAAAAATCTAAGGAATATCATTTTAAAAATTTTCTTCCACCTGGGCTTATGAAGGTGATAAAATAGACAACTCAGGACACATAGGTTTTTAAAAATAAAGTTGATTTAAGTTTAAGAAAATCTACTCAAAGTTAATCATACCAATAGCTTATACAATATATTTGAATCTCTGTTCATCAAAAGCTTTAATGAATAGGTCAGCATATTGTTCATTTGTGTTAACTTGGACTAGTTTGATTAATCCTTTTTCAAAATTATCTCTAATCAATGATACCTGATGTTGATGTGTTTTGTCCTTAAGTGCTGCACAGGATTCTCTATAATAGAAATAGCACTGTTGTCTATGTGGATGGGAGTCTCTTTGAAGTTGAATCCATAGTCCAGCATCTGATTCTGAATCCAAAGCACTTGAGCACAGCAGCTTGTAGCAGCAATGTATTCAGCTTCAGCAGTTGATGCAGACACACAGGATTGTTTCTTGCACTGCCATGAGACAATCCTTCCACCAAGGAATTGACACCCCCCAGATGTAGACTTTGCAGTCATGTTGCAGCCACCATAGTCACTATCTATATAGGCATATAGATTAAAGTCAGAATTCTTTGGATACCAAAGGCCAAGTTTGGGAGCACCTTTGAGATATCTAAGAATCCTTTTGATAGCAACCAGGTGTGACATCTTAGGGTTGGCTTGATATCTTGCACAGATGCATGTGGCAAACATGATATCAGGCCTGCTGGCTGTGAGGTACATAAGAGACCCAATCATAGCCCTGTAAAGATGTTCATCCATACACTTCCCCTCAAGATCAGGTCCAAAGGAGTGGTTTCTGGCTATGGGTGTCTTAGCAACCTTACAATCAGTCATGTTGAATCTTGTAAGTATGTCTTGTACATACTATGACTGACTTGTGAAGATGCCATTGTCAACTTGATTCACTTGAATTGCTAGAAAGAAATTGAGTTCCCCCATGGCTTTCATTTCAAATCTGTTCTTCATCAGCCTCTCAAAGTCTTTACAGAGCTTTGGATTAGTTGACCCAAAGATAATGTCATCTACATATACTTGAACCAGCATTAATTCATTCCCTGTTCCTTTGATGAAGAGAGTTCTATCTATAGTACCCCTCTTGTAGCCATGTTGACAAAGATACTGAGATAGTGTCTCATAACACTTTCTTGAAGCTTGGTGCAGCCCATAGAGAGCTTTATCAAGCTTGCAGAAATAATCCTGATGATCTGGGTCTACAAAGCTAGGTGGTTGTTTGACATAGACCTCTTCATTAATCACCCCATATAGAAAAGCACACTTGACATCAAGTTGATAGACCTTGAAATCCTTGGATGCAGCAAAAGCCATGAATATTCTTACAACTTCAAGTCTTGCCACAGGAGCAAAAACATTGTGTAGTCAATTCCCTCTTCTTGTATGTATCCTTGAACAACTAGTCTGGCCTTGTTCTTGATGACAAGTCCTCTATCATCCTTTTTGTTTCTAAAAACCCACTTGGTTCCTATGGTAGTCTTCCCTTGAGGAAGAGGACATAGGTTCTAAACCTTTTGTCTTTTCAATTGAAGCAGCTCCTCTTGCATTGCTTCAACCCAACTTCCATCCTTCAAAGCCTCAACAACTTTCTTTGGCTCTATCTGGGACAAGAAGCAAGAGTATAGACAAATATTTTTGTCATGGATTTGTCCTCTTGTTCTCACCCCTATATCAATATTTCCAATGATGTTTGTGGTGGGGTGTGACTTGTGGATCCCGAGTTGAGGGATCACAACAAGTTGATTGGAAAGATCTAAATTCAAGAAATTCAAATCTGGCAATAGAGTATCACCCACAACATCAGCACACTTATCAGGAGAGGCTTGATCCAATGAGTGTGTGACATCATTTATGTTGTCTTCTATGGAGTGGTTATCAGCATCAAGAAATTCTTGATCACTGTCACCACCTCCATTTCCTCCTACATTTGAAGCTCCTTCACCTGAGTTTGAACCTCTGAGCTGGAATTTGTAGGCATCTCAGATGTATCAGCTGAATTTGTCATATTTGTGCTGATAGGATCTTCACTTGCAGGGTTAGTTACCACTGGAGTTGAAGTAGTATTCTTGCTTGGTCTTCTTAGCTCAAATCTTGGGTCAGGATCTCCTGTTGATAAGTTACCTGTAGATCCTGAAACATTCTCACAAGATTTGTTAAAACAGTTGGTAACTAAATCAAGATCAAATAGCCAATCAGGACCAGAACCTTTTACACTAGGAGTGTGCTCATTGAAGGTCATATTGGTTGACTCCTCAACTACTCTAGTTCTGAGATTGTATACTCTATAAGCCTTAGCTTGGAAGAGTATCCAATAAAGTGTCCATCATCTGATTTCTCAACAAATTTGGCTACCTTATCTGTGGTATTCAAGATGGTGCAAGGACATCCAAATAACCTGAGGAAACCAATAAATGGTCTCTTTTTGTGCCACAACTCATAAGGAGTCTTACCATGAGTCCTGGGAGCACTATATTGTCTTGCAATACCATTTTATCATAAAATGTATCAAGGATTGGTTCTTAAATTCTGTTCCTTTATCACATCTTATGGTCTTGACCTTGTGATTAGATTGATTTTCAATTTTCAGAATGAAGTTCTTTAAGATCTCAGGAGTCTCATCCTTAGTTCTAAGGAAAAAGACTCAAGTGAGTCTTGTGAAATCATCTGTGATCACTAAACAATATGAGGTCCTTCCTAAACTCATTACACTGGTGGGGCCAAAGAGATCCATGTGTAATAAGTGTAAGAAAGTAGTGATAGAGTTCTTTTCCTTTGGCTTGTGAGACACTTTGTGTTGCTTCCCTTTTAGGCATGCAACACAATGATCATCACTTGTAAACTCTTTCTTTGGCATTCCAGTTACCAAATCATTCTTAATTAATTTATTTATATTTTTAAAGTTTACATGGCACATTCTTTTATGCCAGAGGAAAGACTCATCACTATTTGCTTTAGATAGAAAGCAAGAAACTTCTCTTGAGGAAGATGTTTCCTGCAAGTCCATCTTATACATATTCCCTTTCCTGGGGGCTCTGAGCAGGATATGCTCTTGAGGAATGACCATGCCGGGCTTGAGAACAATGCACTCATGCTTAGTAAAGAGCATGTTGTGTCTCTGATCACAAAATTAGGATACACTCAGTAGATTGTACCCAAGCTCTTTAACAAAGTTTACCTTTTCAATGATGAGCTTACCATTTGTGACCATTCCCATTCCTGTAATGTAAACTCCAGCATCTCCTCCAAAAACAACTGGCCTCTATCAATTTTCTCAAAATTTTGAAGTAGAGAACCATTGCCAGTCATGTGCCTGAAACAGCCACTATCAATGATCCATACATTTCTCTTAGTCTTTAGATGTTCTTGCACAAGAAAGAAGTGGTTAGTTACATTTGGAAACCCAAGCCTCATTGGTCTTGGGCTTATCAAAGTGATCTGAAGACAATGTAATAGTAATTGATCCTATGTTCAAGCTCTAAGGATTATTAGCTGTTGTTGATGAAGAACTTTCAGTCACTTGGTCTTTCTATATCTTCCACACCATCTTTGAAAGATTGGACTTGACCTTCATTACCTCGGAAGTTTTAACAACTTCGGAAGTTTTGGAGACTGGACCTTCGGAAGATCTTGCTTTCACTGCAGCAGGCTTCAATACTTCGGAAGCATTCCTTTCTTTCGAGACCAAATTTCTTTCGAAAGCAAGTTTTCACTTGTCTTCTTTTTCACCTTGGAGCTTCCGAAGGGAAAAGATTTTCCTTCCGAAACTAGTTTTTCTTTCTTCTTCTCAGAAGTTTTCTCTTTGATCATGTGAATAGTACTTTTAGGATTGTAGATGCAATCCTTAGCAAGATGAGAAGTACTACCACATATGATGCAATCTATTTGTTTTCTTCTGAGAGTCTTCTTTTGAGAGAAAGACTAAACTTGATCACTTTCCACCTCCATCTTCATCTTCACAGATGATGCAGCAAGCTTCTTAAGGTGAGGCTTGCTCTTGGAACCGGATGGTTCAGGCTATGTAGCAGTGGTACCCAGCTGATCAGCCTTCTTCTCTTTACTAGAATGAGTTGGACATGAGCTAGAACTCCTAGTAATAGAGTTCATAGTTGAGTATTCAGCCTTCACCACTTCAAATCCTACAGAGATAAACACTTGTTGCTGCTTAGAGTTGAAAATGTCCTTGATCTCTTGAGCCTTCTTTGATTTTATCTTTGCTCTCCTGATCAAGTTCTTCCTCTTAGACATGGTCATCCCAGATTCTTTTCTCTCCTTAGGAGAATAGTGACCCTTCTTAGGATGATCTCCTTCACTCTTCTCAAAATCATCCTTCATGATCTCCTCTTTATCAATGGGGTCTATAAGGGGAAGCTCATCTTCACAAGTTCCACACCTTGGAGATCTTACAGACAATAGAGTGTGTGGAGGAGCTATCTCAGTAGATCCCAGTCCCTGCTTATTTTGATAACAAACTTTTGCATGTAAGGATGAGGATATCATGTTCTTGAAGGTCTCTTCTTCAAGAACACGTTTTTCTGCCCTGGCTTTGCTGATCACAAGCTCAGCCTGGCATTCAGTTAACTTAGTGATGAGATCTTTTATCTGAGTCCTGTAGTTGGTATGTTCATGCTTAAGAGTTGAAATGGTTTTCTCTAAATCTTTTATTTTAAGTTTGTAATCATTTTCAGCTCTTTTGAAATCAGCTTTTAAAATGTTTAAGGACTCAAGATCAGATCTCATCTCTAAGTTATAGGACCTATATTTGTTAACTTTAGCAATACATTCAGGTGTACAAAGATGTTCCAATACCTTGGCTTCTTCATGATCTGCCATCAGTGCTTGGTTTGGAGATGCATCCTCAACCTGAAAACTCCAGTCAAAGCCTCCTTCTTCAACAGCAACTACAGCTTGCTGCTTGGGCTTCTTATTTTGGGGAGCTCCATCAGTGTAGTTTGGTCTGGTTTGTGCTTGGCCACCATTTGTCTTTGGTGCCTTGCACTCTCTAGCAAAGTGTCCCATTTGGTTACAGTTGTAACACTTCACTTTGCTTTTGTCCAGCCCAAAATTTCCACTGGCTACATTGCTAGGAAACTTCCTCCCTGTCCTCTTGTAAAACTTTTGGCTCTGTGAGTGAGAAGAGCCATCTGCTGGACTATTTCCATGTACTCCAGATCATATGGATGGATACAATCCAGGTCTTCAAGGGTAAAGAGAAAGTTGTCTGTGCTTTCATCAGTAGACACAAAAGCTTGTGAAGAGTTTGTCTCTTGGAATGGGCTTCCTTGGATATAGCTCTCTCTTGGTGTCTTCGGGAAGGTGATGAAAGGACCCTTTTATGAGTTGTCAGGGTAGCAGATGAGATGATGTTGTGGTTCTCTGCAATCCCTTTCAACCACATGAAGGGCTGAACTCTGCTAATTGTTGGAGTTACCAGATGGATTTTGCATGTTCATCTCCATCTGGTAGCCATTGAGGATACCATACAACTCAGTGAGAGTAAGGGTCATGAGGTTCACAGTCCTCTTAATGACCACACAATAGTGTGTCCGTTGTCTGGGAAGAGAGGACATGAACTTCCTCACAATGTCCCTATTCTCAAGAGTTACTCCAACATCCATTAGAGTATCCATAATCTCAACATACCTGAAGTATTGTTGAGTCATGATTTCACCTGTCTTGAAGGTGAAGTTCTCAAACTATTGCTTCAAGAGGTCCTTCTTGTTCTTTTTTGCTTCATTTGACCCATCATACATCAGCTTCAGTGCATCCCATAGTTGCTTGGCAGTCTTGCACTTCTTGAAGCCTCTGTAGATAGAGTTTGGAAGAGTAGTTTGGAGGGCGGTCATGGCCTTCTGATCTATGTCTATCTTCTTCCAGTCTTCATCAGAATAATCAGCCACTTCCTTTGGTATCATACCACCACCACTAGAAGCTGAAGAGGTGGATGGTACATGAGGCCCATAGATAACAGATCCCCATATCTTGGAGTCTTGAGACTTGATGAAGCCTTCCATTCTTTGGCATCAAGTATCAAAGTCATCAGGAGTGATCAGTGGAGACTTTGTCATAGTACCAGTTTCCATATCAGCCTTTGTGATAGCTGCCATTTGAGATGTTAAGTGTTTTGTGAAACTAAAGGGATTTAAGATGGTGAGATCTTACAATCAAGAGCCTAAAATGCTATGATACCAATTGCAGGACCTGTTAAGGGATAGTCAATACAATCAGTCTCATAATGAGGAGAGTGTTAGAACACTTAACAGATCAAATAGGGAACCGGGTTTGTATAAATGATACTAAGAACACAAATAAACAATGAGACAGAACTAAGAATAAGAACAGAGTAATATGGTTTTCAAGGATGCTGTATATTGCTCTCAAGTTCTATTACAAGTGTTACAAAGCATGAAAAGAAATACAAGGACCTGAGATGCTTTATACTACATCCTACAGCCGTCCATACTATGATAGCCAGCTGGAAACACTAATCTAGATAACAAGATCAATGTAGAGTCAAAAGGCAGATTGCCTTTTAACTAGTGACTATGACATGCCATAGCTCACATCCTTTTATATTATAAAAAAGATAACATGTACAGAGTAGGAAGTTACAGACCCAAGACCATAATCTACAGTTTACAAAAGCATGGACCTTTTAACCAACTTGTATAAGTTGGTGAGTCTTCAGAGTTGCAGCGGAAAGTAAGTCAGCTTTATGAAAAAGTAGATTAGAGAAAGCATGTCCTCTCTGTCTTCGAAAGAAATCAGTCTTCACTTCATTTGGCTTCGGAAGACATTGTCTTTGAAGCTTCGGAAGACTTCATCTTTGGCTTCGGAAGATTTGGACTTTGGCTTCGGAAGATTTTACACTTGAATAATTTCTGTGGAGAGTGTAAAACTTCCGAAGTAACTTCTACCTTGTACATCAGTGCATGCATGCAGGAAGCTCCTTGGTTGTTTTGGCTTCTTTGGTTGCATCAGCCTTCTAATATAACCTTACAAACGTTTTCTATAATTTTTTCTTATGTTATGTACATGAGCCAGCGTGGAGTTATCGTAAACCGGCTACGTAGTTATTAGAAAAGTTGTATCAAGTCACTTACAACGCAACCACCAAGCCCTAGTATGTAGGTAATGTTTGTATATCCTTTCAACATATGAATCCTGAAAATATAACTTAATGTTAGAAAGAGAGGTAATCAAGTTCCTTTTTAACGTACCATTAATTTTAGAAAACCATAACAATTAGTGTAGATTTCTCAGAGTAAAAAAAAGGAACCCGCAAATGATCAAGGAGTTAAGGTGATATGATTTCTAATAACCATTTTAAGTTCATTAGTCATGAGTTTATTATGAAGACCGGTTTCACGAATAAAAGTTAGTTCATATGTTTTTCAACCTTGTATGACATTCACAATCATAAATCATAAGTTTATAACTCCCCGTTCAAATGTAGATGCTACCTATCAAAAGCTTACCTAAAATTACCATACATTATCATAATATTAACCACAACATTAGTTCATCACAAGTTACATAAAGTTTCACTAAATTAGAATGATAAATGAAGTTTAGCTCATAATGAGCTTGAACATAATAACAAGAATAGAAGATAGTAATAAAATCATCGATAAATTAGAACAATCAAACCGGTGATCCAATAATGGATGATGTTAAACGATCCCGAGCTTCTTCTAAGTGTTGAATGGACCTCCAAAACCTTCCAAGGACTTCCAATGCTAATTCCTAAGAGGAAACACCAGTATTTAACCTCTCAAAAGCTTCTCTCAATGTTGCAAATAAGCTTCTATTTATAGGCTTTCACGAGTGCCAGGCACGGTCCCGTGCTAGTACAATGTACGTAAAAGTTAGTCGGCTCGTACGCTCCGAAGTTGTCGAGGCACGCCCCCGTGCTTGGGGTGGGGCATGGCCCCGTGTTTGGGGTGGGGCATGGCCCCGTGTTTGGGGTGGGGCACACCCCCGTGTTCATTTTTCGGGGGACAGTACTTTGTCCTGCCAGACCGTCAAACACGAGGGTGTGCTAATTTTAGCACGGGGTGTGTTTCAGGCTGGGCATAGGGGCGTGCCTCATGAGGCATGGCCCCATGCTTGAATTCCAGAGCTTGTTTTCTTCAATTTTCTCCTTATTTAAGCTCTTTTTGTTCATCTTAGTCTTTTTCAAACCTGAAAATACAATTCAAACGATTTATATATATCAATTCATTACTTTTAGTAAGAGTTTCAGGGATAAAATATGTGCAATTGATGTTAGGTTTTATATGTATAATTCGGATCACATCATTATCTAAGAAACTTGTATGACTTTGTTGAAACTTTTTAGGGTGAAGAATATGTGGGGCAATTTCAAGTTTGATTATGCAGTTTGGTCGGCTTGTGGATGATCAGGTGGAAGTTTATCCATTTGGGATGCAATGGTATTCTGCAAGTCTTTTATTCATTATTTGGATAATCTTGTTGAAGGAGAATGGATTGATTTTCATCTCTATCAATGTTTATGTTCCTCAATACAAGAAGGATAAGTACAAGTTATGGCAATATATCCTATTATTTCATGTTTAATCATTCAAGATTGGATATGATTTCTAGGGATTTTAATCCAATTAGAAATGAGCAATATAGACTAGGCTCGAAACTTTCTTCTAAGAATGCTTCTAAATTTATAAATTTATGAGTAAGAGTTGTTTGGCTGATATTAAAATTATAAATTTATGAGTAAGAGTTGTTTGGTTGATATCCTGATAGGTGGCTTTCAATTTACCTATGTTAATTAAAATTCCTAAAATCAAGATGTTTGAAACAAGGATATCTGAAGTCATCTTTTTTTCCTTCATTTATTTTGGCTATGGAAGGGTTATGGCTATTTACATGGTGTCTAGGTTAGTGACTTTTAGATTTATCATCTCTTCTATGCGGATTATATTATTCTAATGAGCGAATGGTCGGAAGCTAATATGGTAAACATTCGTATTGTTTTAGATTGGTTTCATTTGGCTTCTAGATTACAAAATAATTTACATAAATCTTTTCTTATTTATTTCTCATTGTTTCAGTTGGTGGTAGAGCTACTTTTGTTATTCATGTTCTTGGTGATTGTAAGATTGTTGTGTTCGGTGGCTTCAGGACTTTGATTCGTGTTTGCCCGAGGATTTTGGTTGACCTTTTGGATTCTTCAACTCTCCTAAACCTGAAGAAGGATCTAGTGAAGGCTCTGTGTCTTGCTACATGATGGGTTATTTGGAGCTTTTAAGTTATTTTTCGACCACACGTGATATGGAACAGAGAATTATTCAATTTAATTGTCAATTATTTGTTTTTTATGGTTCATTAATAGGAACCTTGAAGTGAATGTTGGTTGGGTCGAGTGGCTTAAAATCCTCTTCTAAGTTTTGTTTTGGCCTTCTTTGTGGCGCATTTTTGTATATATTTATAGAATCTGCCGTCCAAAAGGATTATGTTTAATAAATTAGACTTCCACTATATTAGTGTTAATATATCTTCCAAGTACAGGATGTATAAATTCAACCGATGTCTTTAGTGCTAATTCAAGGTGTGACAAAATGAATGCGACGGAGATTGTGCTTTGAACTTAAGCTAATTATACCTAATGTTTTTCATATTGCTTTTTCAATCAGCAGTCCAAAAATTATACAATCTGATTAAAACAGGATCTTTTTTGCATTAACTTTGAACGAGTCAGACGAATTTCGAGTGTTGAGTTATTT
Organism: Flaveria sonorensis; assembly: GCA_025506505.1. Classification (NCBI taxonomy): domain Eukaryota; kingdom Viridiplantae; phylum Streptophyta; class Magnoliopsida; order Asterales; family Asteraceae; genus Flaveria; species Flaveria sonorensis. The sequence continues at coordinate 18,661,405 of CM046433.1, read as the reverse complement.
AAACAACAATATTTCAGAATGTATATACAAGGAAGCTTTTTAAGTTTCATGTATTCATGACGTTAGAAAAAAAAAATGCTCTCTCTTTCTTTATATGACTAGCTAAAAAAGATTATTTCTATCATCTATTCCGTTATGTTATGGTCTCAAAATAAAATATGATGGTGAACTATTACATCATGTTTGAATCTCATATACATTCAAAATTCAAAATACTAACCAGCGTATAAGAATTATTATACAGATATATTCACAACGTAAATGATGAGATATAGTGTATATTATAACTTCAAATAAGTGAATAATTGAACACTAAAAGAATTATGCTTATACTCCTGATGTTGTACTTCATATACTTCATAGTTCATAAGTATGTATATACTATTTAGCAAAGTTTCAGTAGAGAACCATGACATAGTTATTTCAAAAAGCTAAAAAAAAACAAGGTGGACATGAGATGAAACAAAAGCGGGTACGGTTTGAAATTTAATTGTTTGTTATAATCATACTCTAAATAATTAACACAAGGTTGAAGAGGTCAAACATCCAATTTGACCCCAAAAAAATACCACAAGACAATGACATAAGTTAGGATGGGAAGCAAACCAATTCCTTTTGACGCACATATTATACTAATAAATAACAGCCTCAAACTTACAGGAACGCATCCTTCTCCAACAGCTTCAATACATCGTTCTGGTTATTCAGCTTCGCAACATCAATAGGCGTCTTACCATCCATGTTTTGTAGTGTCCTGAAGAAAGCCCAACGAAAAAAAAAATCCAGAATTATCACCAAGAAAGAACATAAGAATGGATTAATTCGAACGGGTTGGGTCGAAGCAAAAAATTGTAGCTGAAAGTGAAATAGGTTTTTGATAGCATAAACATCGTAAATCAGTTTATTTAAACAATTAGGTTTCCTTTTTATGAATGCAAATACAGATACTTGCCCCTGTAAGAACTTGAGCCTACAACCTTTTGATTACAGGTGTAAACAAGCCAAGTTGATAGTGAGGACCATGATGTAGTGAGCTACTTAAGCCAAGCTCGATCTTTAAGAATAGAACTCGAATCAAGCCACGCTGCAGAGTTCAAGCTTAATCGAGCTGGCTCATTTACACCCCTACTTATGAATGGTGGACCATATCCAAGCTAAAGGTTTGGCAAAAAGTTTATTATTGTTCAAATGACTTAACTATTGTCACCATGTTGGACCCACTAAATTTTTAATTTTAAGTTTTAGAACAAATAGTGTTTCAGGTAAATGACCAAATCCAGTTAACGTTATAAAACGCTTGGGATATGACCATTCTAGCAAAATAAGATGAGACTTTCACTGCACAAGGTGCAAGTGGAACCGTCTGCATCACGAAAGAAAATATACTAAAATAATATGGTTTGGTGGATCATAAACTTACACGGCAGCACCGTTATCAAGCAAAAGGGCAACACATTCTTTCCTGCCATAACCAGCAGCATAATGGAGGGCTGTGTTCTTGTTCTTATCTAAAGCATCAACCTTGGCTCCAGCCTCAAGAAGAACTTGAGCACATTTCACCTGGGCAAACATGAACCCAAGTGAGCTTGTTTCTAATGGGTCAACTGGATAAATCTTAAAAAAGGGTCAACAATGTAATGGGTTGAGCAGGATCTGAAGTCATCCCTAGGTATTCAAACTGCATAAATCCACGTGAATCGTTTTATTTAAAAACTTAGACTTCCTTGTAATAATATTTCTTTAAACATATTTAAAATATAGGAAGTGTTCTAGGTCATCCTGATCTGTTTTTACCAGAACCCACCTACTTCCCAACATCTACTACAGAAATAAAAGGTACGCAACCAAACGCCCAATACCACTTTCTGTAAGAATTGCAAAGAAAAACACAATTAATTAACTTAGATTAAAACAATCCGATAAGCGTTTGGACAAGCACCAAAACACTCTCAAAACAGCTTATTGATCGTAATAAGCAGATAAGCAGTTTAAATAAGCAACCCCATAAAACCTTTAGAGGAAAATCAAGCTTCTACAAAGAAAAACTTCAAGATGATAGATCTTACCTCCCCATATCCACATGCAAAATGCAACGCCGTCCTTCCCTCGGCATCTTCTTCATCTTTATCGGCACCAGACTCTAATGCCTTTTTCAAACCCTGATTATTTCATATAACATTTAAAATTAAATATTTCCATATAAAATTTAAAGGCTGGAGCATGTGACAGTAAAATCTAAACCCTAAATGGCTATCTGGTTAACTGCGTTGTTTGTAACTGGAAGGTAGCAAATAAATTAGAGAAAAACAGGATGCCCCACTGATAAACTAAAAATAAAAAATACATGAAAGATCAAGCTTTTAAAACACATATTAAGATGCCTCACTGTTGAGAAGGGTGGTTGGAACTAACCATATAATGATCACAGAACAATAGTAGAAAAAAGTATGTTTGAAGATTATGTACCTCCACATCACCAACACTAGCAGTTTGATGAACAATAGACTCATCTTCATTTACTTCTTCAGCTTCGTCTGCTCCTGAATTTCCAGCAAAAGCAGCAGGGTCTCCTGTAACTGGGAGGCCCATTGCTTCACCTAGCTTTTGTAGAACATCTTTGTCATTCCAATACCTAAAATATAAGCACAAACCGAAGAGTTACACAGTTAAATTTCAACAATACATAATAAGACCATAATTCTCCAAATCATTCACACTTGATCTACAAAATGGAAAAACAATCATAGCTTAGAGGTGATAAAACATGTGGCTTGGATGGGTTGGCTAACGAGTCAGATAGGTTCAGGTCAAAATGCAATTTTATTTGTGAGGCAAAACAGGTCAAGTTGGGCTGGATCAACCCACCACCTTTTTTGACTTTTGTTGAAACATTTTCAACAATTATCTACATCCGAATTGGAATATGCATGTATTCCAATCATGGTATGAAAGATTATACCTCATCATTGCAGTTGGACCACCAGTTTCAATCTCTTCCAAAATATGTTTCAAGGATGGATCTTCTTTGATACGAGCCATCCGTTCTTCAAGCTGCTCCTTTTGAGCTGGATTTGATAAACTCTCAAGCATTTGAGACATTGATGGGTCCTGCCATGTATAAACAAATAAATGGTATGGCAGTGAGCTGAAGCATGTTATGTAAGAAATAAGAGAAAAAAACAAGCTTTGAAAAAGGTAAATACCTGCATCAACGCACTGCCAAGGCGTTCAGCCATGCTCATGAACTGAGGGTTTTGCATAACCTGTTGCATGGTGGTATAGTATTGTTGTGTATCAAATTGTGGGATACCTCCTTCACCACCATGAAAGGTCTTCTGAAGTTGCTCTGCCATTTGGGTAAATGATGGATCTTTTGCTATTTGTTCAGCTAATTCCTTCACACTTGGGTCCTGCAAGTAACGAATAAACAGAATGTAGTAAGTTGCCACTGCATCATATAACATGATATATTATTAGGTAAACCAAAGAAGATTAGCTTAAAGAAAAAAAGTCAAATGAGCTGAACATGTCAGACGGGACAGAACTAGCCCAAAGTGTATCTTTTTATAAGCATAAAACTTCCTACATCCTTTTATTTAGAAAACTATATAATTATTAAAACAATTTATTTTCTAATCATATTTGACAAAATTCGTTACTATAAAGTGTGATCTTTTAGGCCAACCTGATGCGTTTCAACCTCTATAAAACAATTACCCTATTTGAACTGTTCCACACTCTCTTTCTCCCAGAAGGATGAATTATGCAACTAATGATGTGTTTTATGTAACATTGTTCATGATAAACAGCAATACGGCAGCCAAAACTATTAATACTTAATGAAAACAGAAAAGTATGAACGTGTCATATGTGTGTGCCGATATGCATATGCAAGTCAACGAGTGGCATGCATGCAGATAGATAGACTGTGAGTAAATAATGATGGGGAGAAAAATGGAATACAATACATTAAGTAGACCAGCCATAGATGAGAAGTCAAAAGGATTTCCAGGAAATCCAGCTCCTGGCATGGATGGTATGGCAGGTGCTGTTCCGGATGGAGCATCTGCAGAGCTTGATTCAGAGGAAGATTTCTTCACAGCTGGATCAGTTGTTTCCTCTGCATAAATTAGACATACTCGTAAGAATTTTTAGAAATAAACAGACAAGATATGTTAAACACAGTGAGCATAACAAGGATACTGAACAGAAATCAAAAGTACACACTGATTGGCAAAAGCCGATTTTTCTCCTGTTCTCTACTCAAAAGAAAACTGTTACAAAAACTACTTCATTGAAAGTTGCAGAAGAATAACATAAAATAATAGATAAAGGACAACCCAGTACTTCTACCACTAAGTCACTACCACATAAATAGGAAACATGCAACTACCCGCTAGATAATAAAATAATGCATGACAAAGAAAAACATAAAATAAAAGTGTACAGGATGTATTCCATGCACACGTAAACTAGGTCGCCAAAGTCAAGTGATGGTGACCATTTAATACTCCCTCTCAACATCAACTTGGACCAATCCCATGCAATCACAGAACTTCATCAACTTTGGCCCTGAAAGACTTTTTGTAAACAGATCAGCTTCTTGATCTTCTGTATCAACCCATTTCATCTCTATCTCACCTCTAAGCACCTTCTCTCTTATGAAATGATAATGTATCTCTATATGCTTTGTACGCGCGTGGAATACTGGATTCTCTGCTAATTTAATGGCTGACCGGTTGTCACATATTAACTCAACCTTATAACTTGTTTCTTGGTTCAACTCCCTCAACAAAAGGACCAGCCACCCACACTCCTGGGCTGCCATTGCAGCAGCCCTATACTCTGCTTCTGTTGTTGATAAGGATACAGTGGGCTGTCTTTTGCTCAACCATGAAACTGAGCTTGATCCATACTTGAACACATATCCGGTGGTTGATCGTCTTCATTCAAATCTCCAGCATAATCAGCATCACAAAAACCCATCAGTTTTGGACTTTTCTCCCTCTTAAACAGCACCCTTGGCTAACACTCCCCTTTACATAGCGAAGCAACCTGCGAATGGCATTAAGATGAGGCTGTTTGGGGCTTTGCATATAACGACTCAAAACCCCAACAACAAACGATATGTCAGGTCGAGTGAGAGTTAAGTATATTAAACTTCCAATCATTTTTTCTATATGTTGACGGATCTTCAACATCCTTACCCAGATGAGTATACAATTTGGTACTGGAATCCATAGGCGTGTGAGCCGGTTTACAAGTCTACATGCCAAATTTGCTAACCATATCAGTGGCATATTTTCTTTGATGTAGTATTATCCCATCCTCATTATATTCCAATTCCAGCCCAAGAAACCTTGACAACCTGCCCAAATCTTTCATCCGAAAACGAACACTAAGATTAGCCTTCAACTGGACAATTTCATCAGTTACATCTCCTGTGATGATTAAGTCATCAACATATACTAAAACGACCACAACCTGGTCACCAATCCTTTTAACAAATAAGCTAGCATCTGCATTGGTTAACTTGAACCCATTCAGCTCTAAGAATTCAGCTATCTTCCCAAACCACGCTCTAGGCGAATTTTTAAACCATAGATGGCCTTCTTCAATTTACACACATAACCCGGGTACTCTGCGCTTTCAAACCCTTTAGGCTGCTCCATATGAATAACATGGTCCAGGTCCCAGTACAAGAAAGCATTATTCACATCCATCTGCCAAAGATCCCACTGCTTACATGTTGCGATTGCTAACAGAACACGCATAGTCGTTAACTTAGCCACCGGACTAAATGTATCTTCGTAATCAACTCCATACTCTTGTGAAAACCCACGAGCCACAAGCCTTGCTTTGAATCGTTCCACAGACTCGTCCGCTCGTTGCTTTAGTTTATATACCCACTTACAATTTATCGGCTTCACTTCATCAGGCTTTGGTACAAGAACCCAAGTTTCATTACGGATCAAGGCATTCATTTCCTCCTTCATGGTTGCCCACCATTCGTCATTGACACTCGCTTCTTCAAAAGAACTAGGTTCTGTCCAACACTCTTCTACTATAGCAACATTAGCATACTTTGGATTTGACTTACGTACCCGTTGAGATCTTCTACTACTTGGTTCTGGAGCTGCTTCATCTGTCGTATCAGATTGACCCGGTTCATTGTTTCCTTCATCATCAAAGTCATCACACTCAAACTGTAAGTTCACTTTTGATGCTTCAAGATCATATCTAAGTTGTTGGGTATCGGGTAATACTTCACTGTTTGACGACCACCAAGAAGAATTCTCATCAAAAATCACATTTCTAGAGACATACACTTTTCTAGTATTTGGTGTAAGTTAATTCCGAATGGTTCAAAAGAACAAAATAAAAAAATACTGACATTAAGCTACAGCTAGTTACAGCTGTAAATTGACAGTAAGACTGCAGCTGTTTTTCTTTGCAATAAAGTTGCAGCTGCTGGTTGTTTTTATTTCAATTGATTTGTGCTTTATTACCTTCCAAAAGGTAGAGTTTTATTTTTGTCAGCAGATTGTTTCCATGTCCTTTTTCCATTATAAATAGAGATAGGTCATTCGATGTTTAGGTACTAGTTTTCCCTTCTTGTTTTCTCAATAATAATCTGTGCTGACTGCAGTAGCAGTTTTTTTTTTAAGTTTCTCCTCTGTTCTACTTAGTTCTTGTGCCAATTGTTTTTCCCAACAATTGGTATCAGAGCCATCTTCAGTCCTTAAGAACCTGTTTCTGCCATCAAAGAGGAAGTGCTGCACCTATGGCTGATATTCCACAGAACAATCAGCTTGTTCAAGTCAGGGAAGGAGGAGGTTCAACCTCCTATCAATGTCCGATGCTAAGCGCAACGAATTACACTTCGTGGGCCATTAAAATGGAATCTTTTATGGATGCCCAAGGTCTTTGGGATGCCATAGAACCTCCGGCGGGTGCTAAAGTTGATGTTAAACTCGGGAAGAAGGCGAGGGCCTTCATATTCCAAGCATTGCCCGAAGAAATTCTGTTGCGAGTTGCTGGTCATACTGGAGCAAAGGATGTTTGGGAAGCCTTAAAACTCGGTTCCTTGGAGCGGACAGGGTGCAACAAGCACGAATCCAAAATTTGAACCGCGAGTTTGAATTGTTGAATATGAAGGAAACAGATAGCATTGATTATTTTGCTAGCAAAATTGATGGAATGATATCCAAGTTTTGGACACTTAGAACCACGATGGATGAGAAGACCAAAGTCAAGAAACTTCTAAGCGCTGCTCCACTAGATTTCTGCCTGTTGTTGCTGTGATAGAGCAGTTTTCTGACCTAGAAACCATGGGTTTTGAGGACCTTGTTGGCCGCCTCAAAGCCTATGAAGAAAGGGTAAAACCAGCCAATCTTGAATCAACAGGGAAATTACTGTTGACCAAAGAAGAATGGCAGCGAACAGAGGGGAAAACTGCCAGCAGGGGCCGGGGTTCCAGTTCATCCGACCATCGAGAGTGTGGTCGCGGTCGCGGCAGATTTAACAGCCGTGGTAGGGGTGGTAGACACCCTTCAAACAGTCGCGAAACAGAACAAAAAGAACAGGGCAGTGGCAAACGTGACCGTAAGAATTTATGGTGCTACAATTGCGACAAAACGGGTCATTTTTCAGCCGAGTGCCGTGCTGCCAGGAAGACCGAAGCAGAAGCATTTTTGGCACAGGAAGATGACAATCAAATACTTCTTATGATGAAGATCACACAAGAACATGTGTTACTCAATGAAGAAAAGGTTTTCCCAAGTGAATATGCTAAAGATGGCAGTGGAGACGATACTTGGTACCTAGACAATGGTGCAAGTAATCACATGACCGGGGAGCGAGACTACTTCAGTGAACTTGATGAAAAAACGGTGGGGTGTGTGAAGTTTGGAGATGGATCAGCTGTGGAAATTAAAAGAAAGGGGTCAATTCTGTTGCAGTGCAAGAATGGCGACCAACGACTCATTACCAATGTGTACTACATCCCGGACTTATGTAACAACATACTAAGTCTTGGACAACTTGATGAGGTAGGATGCAAAATACATATGGAGAACGGTTTCTTGTGGCTTTATGATCGATCCGGCAACACTCTCATGAAAGTTAAAAGATCTCAAAACCGACTCTATAAGGTACACCTAAACATTATACCACCAACCTGTCTATTTTCTAAAATGGACGAGGTGGCTTGGATTTGGCATGCCCACCTCGGCCATTTAAATTTCGAAGCCTTAAAGATCATGACAGGAGAAAAAATGGTGTTTGGAGTCCCAAACATAAACCAAAAATCACAAATTTGTGAGAATTGTTTGGCTGGAAAACAACGAAGGCTGCCATTTCCATCTAAAAGTTCCTATCGGGCAAAACAGCCCCTGGAACTTATTTTTGCTGCCCTGTGTGGTCCAATTACACCCTGTGCTCCATCTGAAAACAGGTATTTTTTACTACTTGTTGATGATTTTTCAAGATTTATGTGGGTTTATGTGCTTAAAACAAAAGACCAGGCATTCGAGGCATTTAAAAAGTTCAAGAATTCTGTTGAAACCGAAAGTGGCTACAAGATCAAGGCTCTAAGAACGGATCGAGGTGGAGAGTTTATCTCCACAAGCTTTGAACAATTATGTAGCAAGGATGGCATAAATCGGGTTCTAACCGCACCGTATTCTCCACAACAAAAAGGTGTGGTTGAACGCCGAAATCAAACCATTCTTGGCATGACACGTTCCATGTTGAAAACAATGAAGCTACCCCAATGGTTGTGGGGTGAAGCCGTTCGACACTCGGTTTACATTTTAAACCGAACACCTACAATAGCCGTTGATAAAAAGACTCCATATGAAGCCTTTAAGGGGAAGAAGCTGAATTTGGTACACCTAAAAGTGTTCGGTTGTATAGCACATGTAAAAGTTCCCACAGTCAAACTCACCAAGTTGGATGATAGAAGCAAGATGATGGTTCACCTTGGAAATGAACCAGGAAGTAAAGCGTATCGACTCTACAACCCAACAAGTAAAAGAATATGTATTAGCAGGGATGTTTGTTTTGAAGAAACCAAACCATGGGATTGGGCTAAAGAAGAGAACAGTGATAATCAAAAATGGACTGATTTCACTATTGTAGCAGCAGATGGCTGCTCATCACCCTATCAAAAGATAGTTTCAGGTACTCAAAACACCCAAAATGGACCTGATTCAGTTCCAGTGGCAGCAGGTCCAGAAGATGGGTTTGTTAATTCTGAACAGGAGGCCTCAACAGAAGAATCCAGCAGCCCGTATACACCTGGCCTGACACAGAACAGTTCAGGTGGCCTATTCAGCAGGGGCAGCCCATTCAATGTTCATCAGGTACTAATTCGGCCTCAAGTACAAGTTCTTTTATGATGACACGCCAATGCAGGGTTTTCAATCAGTGAATCAAGTGTACTCAAGAACAGAACCAATTCAACAAGTTGAGTTTGAACGAAGATTAATGTTACATGAGGAAGAGCCAAGAACATTTGATGAAGCAAAAACCAGCAAAGAATGGAGAAATGCTATGCAGGAAGAACTAAAGTCCATTGGACAGAATGGGACGTGGCGCCTGGTCCAGCCTCCAAATGGTGTCCAACTGATTGGTTTGAAGTGGATTTTCAAAGTCAACGAGATGCAAAAGGAAACATCACTCGTTACAAGGCAAGACTTGTTGCAAAGGGCTATGTTCAAAAGCATGGCATTGACTATGAAGAAGTGTTCGCCCCTGTTACTCGAATGGAATCCGTTCGATTAATCCTCTCTCTAGCCGCAACAAACGGGTGGCAAGTTCATCACCTTGACGTCAAGACCGCTTTCTTGAATGGAGATTTGAAGGAGGATGTCTACGTATCTCAACCCGAGGGGTATGAGAACCAGGAAAGGAGCACCTCGTGTACAAACTTGTTAAAGCCCTATATGGCTTGAAACAAGCACCAAGGGCGTGGAATTCAAAGCTGGATGCAACTCTAAACAACTTGGATTTGACCGATGTCCAAGAGAACATGCAGTGTACAAAAGGGTTGCCAAATCGGGACCATTAATAGTGGGAATTTATTTGATGATCTGATTATTGCAGGGCCATGTAAAGAAGAGATCAGCAAGTTCAAAACTCAGATGAAAAGTCAGTTTCAAATGAGCGATTTGGGGCTGCTGACCTACTACTTGGGAATTGAGGTGAGCCAAGATGAAGCTGGAATTACTTGAAGCAATCTGGGTATGCTACAAAGATCCTAAAGGAAGCAAACTTGTGGGAGTGTAACCCCACAAAGTTCCCCATGGATCTCGGATAAAACTTGGAAAAGATGAAGATCAAGAGAGTGTTGACGCAACTCATACAGAAGACTAATAGGGTGCCTTCGGTATCTTACACAACCCGGCCTGACATTAGCTACACAGTGGTATTGCTAGCAGGTTCATGGAGACCCCAAAAAACATCACACTTACAGCTGTTAAACAGATTATGCGTGATTTGAAAGGCACGGTTAATTTGGGATCTG